>JAYKYS010000302.1:42500-46628 GCA_036924285.1 Asterella californica | reverse complement strand
TATGAAAGACTAATGGGTTAAAAGTGACATAGAGTAATGAAAGAAGTACTACGGTATTTGGATGTATTATGAATATGTAATGGGTTCTTAGATCGAAGTGATATAGAGTAATGGAAGAAGTACTACGGTATTTGGATGTATTATGAATAAGTAATGGGTTCTTAGATCGAAGTGATATAGAGTAATGGAAGAAGTACTACGGTATTTGGATGTATTATGAATAAGTAAGGGGTGACATAGATCAACGTCACATAGAGTAATGAAATATGTACTACGGTATTTGGATTTATTATGATAAACTAATGGGTTCCGTATTCAAGGTTATTTTATGCTGGAAGAAAGAAAAACAGACATACATACGAGCAATTAATTTATTCAGTACCAAAGAATCAATTCACGTCCAAAAATGAAAAGAACATTAGTCCACGAGTAATTAATTAGTTTAGTGCCTGGCAGCGTAATATATTTGTTCGATTGCCAAAGAATTAATTCGTAAAAAAAAGGAAAAAAGAATTTGGATGCAGCACCGGGACTTCCCGGGAGGTCACCCATCCCAGTACTATTCCGGCCCAAGGGCATTTAACTGCAGAGTTCTGATGGGATCTGGTGGCGTGGCCCTGGTATGACCGCATCACGCTGCAAATGGTGGTATCCAAGTTTATAATAGCCAGTTGTTGAGGCATGAACATGGTTTAGGTAAAAGTTCGAGGGAGGAATAATGTTTATCGATGATGGAGAATTTCATAGAAAAAATCAACTCCGCGAGACAATAAACCACCGGGGAAAAGTAAACCATCGCTACATTATCGCTACATTATCGTAAACCATCGCTACATTATCAAATACACGGGAATAGTTACATCGAGTCTAAAATTTAGCTTAAAGGCCCTGAATAAAATCATACTTTGCGTTGAAGTAGTCGGAATAAGATATCGGGAGCCGTCGCAACATTAATGAATCGGGAGGAGGAGGAAAACCATCGGCACCGGAATAGTTACCATCGGGTAAAAAATGTAGGCTTAAAGGCCTCTGAATTAAATCATACTTTGCGTTGAAGTCATCGGAATGGAATATCGGGAGAGCCTCCGCAACATTAATGAATCGGGAGGAGGAGGAAAACCATCGGCACCGGAATAGTTACGTCGAGTAAAAAAATTCGGCCTAAAGGCACTGAATTAATCGTTATTTACGTTGAAGTCAACGGAATTGAATTTCGGGATCATGTCACAAAATTAAAGCAACCCCAAACATCGGGAGGAGAAGGAAACCATCGGGTCCACGGAAATAGTTACGGCCGAGTAAGAAATTAATGCTTGAAGCCCCTGAATTAAATCGTACTTTTGCGTTGAAGCGTATGGAATTTAATTTCATGAGCCCGTCGCGACACTAAACCATCGCTAATATTCGGGAGGAGGGGGAATTTCAAAAGGGACTTGACTTGATCCCTCTGAGTAATTTGTTTCGGGAGTAAAAACGGGCCTAAATTATGAATCAAGTTCAGTGGAAAGGGAAATATTTTGAATTAAAAGGGATGGGATTAAACCGGAGAAGTTCGTTAAAGGGAAATATTTAAAGTTAAAGGTATAGTAATAAAGTGAAGCAAACGGTTTGATTGATTGTTCCGAAAATAGCGTAGAAAGAAATAATAAATAAGCAATAGCAATAATTTATTCACCCTAAGTTGTAGGCAATTAATTAATAGGGTTAGTTAAATTAGGGTCCCTCTGAAAAGCAAGGGGAAAAATCAACTTAATTAATATCGGGAGGAGGAAGAAACCATCATGGAAAATTAAACCATCGGCCTCCAGGAAAAATAGTTATAATTAAATCGTACTTTGCGTTGAAATCAAAGGAATTTAATATCGGGAGCCGTCGCAGCATGAAAGCATCGCTCTATCGGGAGCCGTAGGACACAATCGGGAAAGAATATTCCATCGGGCTCCACGAAAATAGTTACATGGGGTCTTTAAATTAAGGCTTAAAGGCCCCTGGGCCAAATCATTATTTGCGTTTTCGTCAAAGGAATGGGATATCAAGAGCCGCAGCAACATTAACAAATCATAAATATCGAGAGGAGGAGGATGAACAATTGCTCGAACCCCTCGAAGCTAATTGTTTCGCGAGTAAGTGCGAGCCTAGTTCGTATAAGGAAATATTAAAAGGAGATGTTTTAACAAAGATAAAGTTATAGCAACCTAAAAAGTGAAGAAGACGGTTCAATTTATTTTTCTGAGAAAGCGTAGAAGGAAATACTGAAAAGGTATTAGCAACAAATAGTTGAAATTATTCCTCTGGAATTTGAGAAATTCGTAGAAGGAAATAGTACAAAGTTATAGCAATAACAAAGTCGATGCAATAATAAAAGCAAAGCAGTAGATTGAATAAAGCATTAAGTTCGTAATAAGGAAATATTTAAAAGTAGAAGCAATAGTAATAATTTGTTCCTCTAATGTACCGGAAATATTTAAGAAGGAAACAAGAAGAAGGGAATATGTAAAAAAAGCATGGGAAAAATCAAATATAACACATAATACATGATACAAGGAACAAATAAATTAAGAGAGCAGAAGGAAACAAAGGAGAAACACGGGATTGAAAAGATACAAGCTGAAAGGGGGTGTGTTGTATTTATTTCCCACTAGAAATCGCAAGTATTTTACTTAGCCTTACCCTGGAATGATTAACGAGGCGGTTCGTACCGAAAATGGAGGAGTAAGGGTACTCTTTTATCCTTTTGTAATGCCTAAATGGCTTCAGAATCGCTTTCCGAGAACTTGGGCCAAAGATAGTCATGACTAACGGTAGTTGGCCCGTAGCTAAAGGTCAAATGGGGTATCTCTCGCATCGGGAGCCTTTGTCGGACACCGGGCCAGTACAGTTAAGCACTGTCTTTATCGGGACCATAACTTCGTTACCCTTCCGGAAACTTGGGCTAAAGATAGTCATGACTAAGGCTAGTTGGCCCGTAGTTAAAAGTAATCCGGGTCCCATCGCTGATCGAGATCGAGCCATCGTGTGTCGCACCGGGACCATTTGTCGGACCACGCACAGGGCAACCGGGACCATTCTCTCCTTGTCGGAACCCTTCCGAGAACTTGGGCTAAAGATAGTCAAGACTAACTAGTCGCTAAAGCAGTTAGGCGAGCCGGTGAGGACCATCGGGACCATTTTCTGGAGCCAGCAACCCGAGCAGCCTAGAGATGCTTTGTACATCGAGTGTCGGACCACGGGCATGAGAAGCCTGGAGTATTGGAACCAATTCTGGGACCATCGAACCGGCCGTGGATCAATTTTGGTCGGGGCGAGGGTTTAGGGAAGGATCAGAGATGGGACCATTTTGGGCATTTTCTGGAGTTAAGAGTCAATACCTTTTTGGGGTTGATCTGGGCGGGGCGGGGTTGGAGTAAAGTAGGGTCTCTGATGGATCAGCGAGCAGATCAGATCTGGGACCACGTAACCCACAACCCTCCCTCCGGGTGGATGGGTTGGGGTAGTGGAGGGTGTAAGGGTGGTCTCCCAACCAAAGGGCGGGCGGTCTGGCTGGTCCCGCGGATGATCCAGAGAAACACAACCCGAGACAGTGTGGTCTCCACAACCACAACCCATCCGACCGTGGTTGCCTCTGTACGTACGAGGTTGCCAGCGGTACTAACTAGGTTAGAGCCCGCCTTCGTACGTGTGGCGTGGCCCAATGAGAGAGAAGAACCAGGTAAATTTGAATTAATTGAGTAAATAGATAAATAAATAGATAAAAATTAAGAATAAATAGATAAAAATTAAAGAATGAATAAATGAATAAGAGATAAATAAATAAAATTAGAAATAATAAAAAAGAATAATATTTAAATAATTGAATTTGGTGTTCCTTTTTACCTTGGCCATTTTCTGTGTTCGGACACACCTGCGGGCTAATCCACGTGGCAAGTTGGCATTTTGTCCATTCCAGGTTTGGATCTGAGTGGCAGAACACCTGCCACGTGTCAAAAGAATAAGGGATATTGAGTGGGACTCCGCACGTAAGTCCACGTGGCATCCAACCCAACATTTAGACGGAAATCATACTTCCGCATAAATTTCGAGTATTCTGGCGATATAAGAGCACCCTCACGTGTTGACACGTGGCAACAT
>JAYKYS010000302.1:12500-32500 GCA_036924285.1 Asterella californica | reverse complement strand
ATAGAATGGACAGTCCACCGAACAGCGGTGACCCCGTGGAGTCCCTTACCGTGGTATTCTGCCAGATGTGTGACTTCGGTCTCGTGGTACCCCGAGGAGGAGCACCCCCTCATATATACTTCTGACGTAAGTCCCGGGTCCGAAGGTAGCAACGCGGGTTAACCAGGCGGAAAAACTCAAATTCGATCAAACCCACGTCCCGGCGTTATCTCCGTGCAAACCTCCGAGACCCAGCCACTCACTCAGACTCCTTCCCCTCGATCGTCCCCACGATCGCTTCGAGGTTCGGGGCAACCACTTGCCCTTGACTCACCCTGACTTCACTCGAAACTCAAGCAGACTCTCCAATGTCCGAACGACGGGTCCCTTTACTCCAAATGTGGCTCATACAATCGGCATACCCTCTCAGGTAGGCGCGGTGGCTCCGGACCCAGACAGAACGGTACTACGGCTCCTATACTACAATCCTATCGAGAAACATCCCGACCCACTGCTTCTAAACTCTCACAATTCGCAAGCGCCTCTCGAGACTACTCTCGTCGACCCAAAACTGTCACCTGTCTAATCTCGAGCACGAGGTTTCCTCGAGGAAACCTCGTGTATACACTTAGACTACACAGGCGGTCCCTATCTTCGCGGAGCAAGCAACTACGTGGCTACGCTGTATACGCTGACCCGTTCCGGCCTCGCTGACGTCCTGGGCACAGTGCCCTATGAGGGGCTTTATACCTTTGGCAGGTGTCGGGCTCGCCCGACTGTCCTGCGCACTCCCCGAGTAGAGCGCGCGATCCAAGACGACGCGGCCAATCAGCGAACGCCACGCGGGCCTGAGTGGAGTTCCTCGCGAGGGTAACGGCGAGCTTCCGCGAGTTCCCATTGGCTGGGAACTCGCGCGTGGGGCTGCGGGCCCGGCTCGGCCTCCAATGATGCCTCCCTCCTCGGGGGAAGGCGAACGGCCACGCTTACGCGTGTGCCGCCGTCACCCGTGGGGTTCTCGGCCAATGAGGGCCGCCCCGTTCGCCCGCCGTCCGGCCACGTACGCTACGGCCGTTCCCTCGTCATAGGGAATCGTGCCCTTGTACCTCCACTTCGCCTTCTCGCTCGTGTGGCCTCTGCGGCCCTGTGCGTTGCTGCCACGCGGCGCCCTTTCGTCTCCCGTGCTCGCGGGTTCATAGGGAATCGTGCCCGTGGGTTGGCCTTCTTGATCCTCGCCTCCTGCCTCTACTCCGGTGTACGTGGACGCCTCTGATAGGCTGTGGGTTGGCCAGGGGGTACCCCCGACCTAACCTCGCCTTCGCGGCCTAAGGCCTTCTTCTCTACTTCCGTCTACCTCTCGACCCTGGACCTAACTCTAAGCCGTGACCCTTCGTCTCCCGGAGCCACCCGGCGGCCTTTAGCCGTTACGATCATTGCCGACCTGGACATTCAAACGACGATGGGTGATCCTGTGGTCAGTTCGTGGCCGTTTACCTCTTCCGCCACTTAGGTCTGGGACCCGCGGGAATGCGTAGGGGTCCTTATGACATACACCCGGATGAACAAGGAGGTGTGACCCCACACCTGGTCTCCCACTGAAGACTTTCTCTTTCTCCCAGCTAACTCGGCCTCGATCCTTATGCCATAGGAGAGTTTTATGTCCGAGACAAGATTTTATAGGTGCACCGGTACTGGTAGTGTACCTGCAGTTCAACTAGACCAGTTGGCTGCCTTTTCTTCCTCCCTGCCCTCTCGAAGGTGACCTGTGAGTACTGGCCGGGCCTTAAGGAGATATCTACACCTATGTGCCTTTAGGATCGCGGGTCCTTGGGCAGTGCAGTGATCGCTGATTCTCCCTAACCTCTCGCACGATTTACTCACATCCTCCCTCTCAGGCTGGGGCATCGGTTGGGGCTACTTGCGGGGCCCTCCCCCGGACAAAGACTTGGTATGGTCGGGCAATCAACACCCAAGGAATCTCCGCAAGGGTTACCCAGGTTTGAGCAACCATACCTCGGCCTTCCCACTCGACCAGGAGTTCTACCCTTTCAGGGTCAGTGCTGGGTCCAGGCAAATTCCTCTGGTCCAGAATTCTCCTGACGGTCAGATCTGAGAGCATTGGCAAATGCTCCAGGGCGGGAGTCCACTTTTGGACTCTACCTGGGAGTTGCATGTCGTCCGGCACAAACTTTTTCAGGTTTGAGACATGTATGATGGGGTGATACCCCTGCATACTCGACGGAAAAGTCAAATGGTAGCTCACTGGCGTTACCTTCTTAAACACTTCGAAAGGTCCAGCCCACCTTGGTATAAACTTACCGGTCATTCCTCGGGGAATGGAGTAGGACTTGGTCTTCAACCAGACCCTATCTCCTACCTCTAGCTGTACATCCCTTCTCTTGAGATTCGCATACTTGGTGTACCTAGCCTGGGCCCTTAGTATATTTTGTTTTGCCATATGTAGAACATAAGACCGGCGGCCTATAAATTCACCAACGTTAAGTGGAGTGTCCCTAAGAGCTTTTTCGAACTCTGGTGACTGAAGTTGGAAACTAGCCGGGGACAGAGGTGACTTGTTGCCTCTGTAGACAAGTTCGAAAGGTTTATAACCGGTGGCTGAGTGAAGTGCATCGTTATAGGCGAACTCCACCAGATCCAGGTGGTCAGACCAGTCGGACTGATCCCTTACCATGTAATTCCTTAACCCTTGCTCAATGACTTGATTTACCCTCTCACTCTGGCCATCTGACTGAGGGTGATATGCGGCTGTGAACTTTAGTTTAGTCCCTAGGCTAGCAAAGAGTGTAGTCCAAAACTCGTTTGCGAACCTGAAATCGTTATCAGCGATAATTTCCCGGGGTAGCCCATGGAACTTAAAGACATGTGTCAAGAACAATCTGGCTACCTCCGAGGCCGAAATGAGGGTGGTGCAAGGTATGAAGTGGGCCATTTTGCTTAACCTATCTACTACTGTCAGAATGCAGTCATACCCTTGTGACAGAGGCAACTGAGGGATAAAGTCCATCGTTAGACTCTCCCAAAGGTTCTCTGGCACTGGCAAAGGTTGTAGCAGCCCCGCTGGTCTCTGTGTGTCTGGTCTGGTCTGTTGACAGACCAGACAACTCTCGACATACCTGGTCACATCCGCACTGAGTGTCGGCCAGTAGTACTTTTGGCGAACTCGGTGCAATGTCCTTGCTTGACCCCCATGGCTGGCTACGGGAGCATCATGTTCCTCGTACAGTACTCTCGCTCTCAGGGGACCAGGAGGGATGTAGAGCCGGGTCTGTTTATAAAACCAACAGCCTTCCCTCCTACTCAAGTGCCTCATCCCTGGATCCGTAAGGTCTTGGCTTGCCCACTGGGCAGCCTGCGGATCGAGGGCTGTGGCCCTTCTCACAAACTCTATCAGGTTAGATTGGGGAGCAGAGGTTAAGGCCAGGACTTGACGGGATAAAGCATCGGCCGGGGCATTATCTTTGCCCTTCCGGTACTTCCAGGTCAAGTTGTACCTCGAAAGCTCGAGTTGCCACCTCTGCTGTTTAAGGGAGAGCTTGGGCTTTGTCTGGAAGTAGGTGTTAGATATATTATCTGTAACCACTGTGACTTCACAAGGCAACAGATAGTGTTCCCACCTCTTCAAGCACCAAATTACGGCCAGCATCTCCTGTTCGTGTGTTTCCCATCTAGACTCTTGCTCACTGAGCCTATGACTCTCAAATGCTACCGGATGTCCTCCCTGGATTAATACGCCTCCTATGGCTAGCTTAGATGCATCCGTATGGACCTCAAAAGGTTGACTCAGATCCGGGAGCACAAGGACTGGTGCCTCTGTCAAAGCTTTCTTTAAAGACTCGAAGGCTTTTTGCTGAGACAGCCCCCATTCGAAACCTTTCTTCGAATCGCGAAGGAGGTCGAAAATGGGGGAGGCAAGGTGACCGAATCCCCGAATGAACTTACGGAAATACGAAGCCAGCCCTAGAAAGGACCGGACCTCTGAAACCGTTTTCGGGGCGGGCCATGACCTTATGGCTTGCACTTTCCGTTTATTGATATGGACCCCCGAATGATCTATCAAGCACCCAAGGAAAACCACGCTTTCCTGCCCGAAGGAGCATTTGGATGCTTTTAACACTAACTTCTCCCTTTCCAGCTTCCGAAACACAGCCTCAACGTCCGAGAGGTGCTTGGGCCAGGTAGGGGAGTAAACAATTATATCATCCAGGTAAACGACTACTGAGTCATCTAGCTGATCCCTAAGTATGTCGTTCATCAGTCGGCAGAAGGTTGCGGGGGCATTGGACAACCCAAAAGGCAGGACTGTGTACTCAAACAGTCCGTACCGGGTGATAATAGCCGTTTTCTCCTCATCCCCTTCTGCAATCCTGATTTGGTGGTATCCGGACCTAAGGTCGAGTTTTGTGAAGTACCTACCTTTCACTAACCTATCCATGGTTTCATCCATAAGAGGGATCGGATACTTATTCTTGATGGTGACCTTGTTGAGGGCCCTATAGTCTCCACACAAGCGCAAAGTTCCCTCTTTCTTGCTCACAAACATAATCGGGGTTGCATAAGGGGAACAACTGGGGCGTAGGATCCCCTGTTCCACCATTTCCCCTAGTTGTGACTTAAGTTCTTGGAGCAGATTCAAAGGCATCCTCCGGCACCTCCCAACTGGTGGGGCGGAGCCGGGGATTAAGTCTATTTTATGGTCGATAGCTCTCCGAGGCGGGAGGGTGTTAGGGAGCTTCTCAGGGAGGAGGTGTGAGTACCGGGCCAGCAGTTGCCGCATTTCCTCTCGGACCGGCAACTGGGCCACCCTATCCTCTTCATCCACTTCCTCCGGGGTCTTCTCGGGAAGAACCATCCAAGCCTCCTCTACCTTATGCATGGATTTCTTGAATTGGCGGGCAGTGCACACCATAAAGGCTATTCGGCAGGACATGTACTGAGGGAATTCTGCGGCGGACTGAGTGCGAGGGTCCAACTCTAACGCGGTACAGTGGTCGGTCCCTCGGGGGTCCTTAATCCACAGGTTCCCCTCCATCAAGTCTAGACATGCTAGGTTTTGGCGAAGCCAGGCCCACGACAGTATGCCTTCTGTCTTTCCTAACGGCATAACCAAGAAATCATGGGTGCGAGTAATCCCGGCGCACTCAACGGGTAACTCAGGTACCGTATGAGTCACCTTAGATGTTCCTCGCACGAATCGGACTATGAGGGGTGAGGCTAACCTTTTCGGGGTAAGGTGCAGGTTCAGGGCTGTGCTCGAAGACAAAACGCTAATGTCTGCCCCCGTGTCTACAAGCATGCGTACAACCTTCCCTTTAACCCCAACTTTAATCCATGGCAGAAATACGGGCAGTTCTGGGTTACCTCGTTCTGCAGGCGGTGGTGCGTCTCGGGTTGGCAGCTCCGTTCGGTGGACTTCAAAATCGGCGGCTTCTGGGACAGGTTCATCGGCCGCCGCTGCTCGCATATTCGGGACGCCCATCCGCGCGGGGCATTCCCGGGCGAAGTGGCCCGGACGGCCACAGTGATAGCATCCCTCCGTGCGGGGCGCGGCTGCGGGAAACAGCGGGTTGGGCCGCGGCGGACCCCTTTGCTGTCCCCCTCCGGTTCCTCGTCTTGGTCGCTGATTTCCGCGGGCGGCTCCTCCGCCATGGGGCCTCCGATCGGGCGGCCTTTGTCCTCCGATGGCAGTTCCGCGGCCGGTGGTGGCAGGCGCGGCTGCGCGTTGTCCTCCTGGGGCTCCTCCGGCCTGGTAAGGCCTCCGGGCCCTATTCCCGGATCCTCCTTTGAACCTCCGGTAGGTTCGAACCTCCTTTCGCTGCTCTCCGGACTTACCTCGTTGCCGGTCGGCCTCCAAGAGTTCAAGATGCGCGCAGATGTCTTCCAGGGGCTTCTCCCACCCGAACCTTGTCATCTCGTATGAGTACCAGCCCTGCAATCCCTTGTGAAACAGATACTTCTTCTCATTACCGTCGGTGAGGGCAAGGGCGTTCCACAAATGCCCGAAACGCTGGCTATACTCCCTTATGCCCCCGGTCTGCTTCAGACTGTCCATCTCTTGACGGTAATGGCTGTACTCATTTCGAGGCACGAGATAGGTTCGAAGTCTATCCCTCAGCTCCTCCCAGGTGCTGATCTCCGGCTTCCCTTCATTGGAGCGCTCCTTCTGGTAGTTAGTCAACCATTTCAAGGCGTCTCCCCTTAACCGACTGACAGCGTAGGCGAACCTTCCTCGCTTGGAATAGTGGCTGAGGTAGTTCTCCATAGCTGCGACCCAGAGCTCGAACTTGGGGAGCGAGGGCTCCCCGTAATACTCTTGTGGTTTCTCGGGCGATGGAGCCCGTCGACGTCTCTTGCGTTCGCCCGACCTTCCTCCAGAGCGACTGCTGCTAGGCGGACTCCCATCCGAGTCCTCGGAGCTCTCGGAGCTGTCTCCGGGGTCTCCAGGCGCGACGGCCTCAGGAACCGTGGGTGCACCGTCGGCCGGACTGGCTGCGGGCGGTGTTGGTTCCGCGGCTGGTGGCTGTTCCGCAGGGGTTGAAACAGGCGGCACTGGGGACGGCCCGTTAGGGGTGTCCGACATTCCAAAACGCGTGCGGAGGTTCCGCAGGAACAACTCCACATCGTTCACTGTCTGGCGTAGCTCGGCACTCGTCGGTGGTGTCCCCGAATGGGCACCACTCGAGGCTGCGGCTGCGGGAACTGGTAAGGACGCAGCCGTCGAACCTCCCGAATCCGTCGGTCGAGGCACATAATCTGCAGGCGTGTGTGAGGCAACCGGGCTTGGAAACCCGGTGTCGGGAGGCGGGGGCCGTGAGGGCCCTGCTCCCGAAGTGCCCTTCTGCTTTCGTGGCGGCATTCCGCTACGGCTTCTTCGATGAGGCGGACAGTCGAGGCCCGGACGCCACTCGAGGCTTCCGTGCGCGGACTGTCTCGAATGTCTACTCGTCTCGCGACTTGGCGATCCTCTGCGGGTGTAAGTCGTGGTGAGACAACACTGTGCTCTGATACCACTCTGACGTAAGTCCCGGGTCCGAAGGTAGCAACGCGGGTTAACCAGGCGGAAAAACTCAAATTCGATCAAACCCACGTCCCGGCGTTATCTCCGTGCAAACCTCCGAGACCCAGCCACTCACTCAGACTCCTTCCCCTCGATCGTCCCCACGATCGCTTCGAGGTTCGGGGCAACCACTTGCCCTTGACTCACCCTGACTTCACTCGAAACTCAAGCAGACTCTCCAATGTCCGAACGACGGGTCCCTTTACTCCAAATGTGGCTCATACAATCGGCATACCCTCTCAGGTAGGCGCGGTGGCTCCGGACCCAGACAGAACGGTACTACGGCTCCTATACTACAATCCTATCGAGAAACATCCCGACCCACTGCTTCTAAACTCTCACAATTCGCAAGCGCCTCTCGAGACTACTCTCGTCGACCCAAAACTGTCACCTGTCTAATCTCGAGCACGAGGTTTCCTCGAGGAAACCTCGTGTATACACTTAGACTACACAGGCGGTCCCTATCTTCGCGGAGCAAGCAACTACGTGGCTACGCTGTATACGCTGACCCGTTCCGGCCTCGCTGACGTCCTGGGCACAGTGCCCTATGAGGGGCTTTATACCTTTGGCAGGTGTCGGGCTCGCCCGACTGTCCTGCGCACTCCCCGAGTAGAGCGCGCGATCCAAGACGACGCGGCCAATCAGCGAACGCCACGCGGGCCTGAGTGGAGTTCCTCGCGAGGGTAACGGCGAGCTTCCGCGAGTTCCCATTGGCTGGGAACTCGCGCGTGGGGCTGCGGGCCCGGCTCGGCCTCCAATGATGCCTCCCTCCTCGGGGGAAGGCGAACGGCCACGCTTACGCGTGTGCCGCCGTCACCCGTGGGGTTCTCGGCCAATGAGGGCCGCCCCGTTCGCCCGCCGTCCGGCCACGTACGCTACGGCCGTTCCCTCGTCATAGGGAATCGTGCCCTTGTACCTCCACTTCGCCTTCTCGCTCGTGTGGCCTCTGCGGCCCTGTGCGTTGCTGCCACGCGGCGCCCTTTCGTCTCCCGTGCTCGCGGGTTCATAGGGAATCGTGCCCGTGGGTTGGCCTTCTTGATCCTCGCCTCCTGCCTCTACTCCGGTGTACGTGGACGCCTCTGATAGGCTGTGGGTTGGCCAGGGGGTACCCCCGACCTAACCTCGCCTTCGCGGCCTAAGGCCTTCTTCTCTACTTCCGTCTACCTCTCGACCCTGGACCTAACTCTAAGCCGTGACCCTTCGTCTCCCGGAGCCACCCGGCGGCCTTTAGCCGTTACGATCATTGCCGACCTGGACATTCAAACGACGATGGGTGATCCTGTGGTCAGTTCGTGGCCGTTTACCTCTTCCGCCACTTAGGTCTGGGACCCGCGGGAATGCGTAGGGGTCCTTATGACAACTTCTGGGGAACGGCGGCCCCGCCCTCCTCTTTGGTCCGCGAAAATTATACCACAACCCGATTTTTCTACAAAAACGGCTAAGTAAATGAACCACAGAGGAACATTCCGAAGAAAACCCAGACGCGTCAGACCCTGGGAACACGCATACTCGGGAAAAGGAGACCGTGACAGACTCCCAGAACACGCATACTCGGGAAAAGGAGACCGCGAAAGACTCCCAGAACATTGCGCGAATCATTGCATACTCGGGAAACGAGACCACGGCAGACTCCCGAGGCATGGGAGTTGACCGCATGGTCAACCCCAAGGCCATCGAGGACTCACCCCTTGCAACTCATGGAACCGTGCGGGTCTGACAGTCCTTCTTGTCAGGCTCCCCCGGATCTCACGTAGAGACACGAGCCTAGACAGGGTACAGCCTTCAATGCATCTCCCGCGGGTTACGGGGCACGCGACAGCCGCACCCGCCGGGGGTGGCTCGCCGACGGAACCCCCTTCCCTTATATATACTTCTGGGGAACGGCGGCCCCGCCCTCCTCTTTGGTCCGCGAAAATTATACCACAACCCGATTCATTCTAGCGGCTAAGTCCTCAAGGGTGCGGCACCAAAAATGCGATAACTCGGCCATTTAGATTCAGAATGCATTAATTCTTTTTTCACAAGGACTGTTTTCAGTTGGGGCACGTGCATGGTGAATTTCAGGGTCATTGGCTTATGGATTAAATTCTCGCTCACGAATAAGTGACCCAGATTCACTAAAACAGTCTCCACTGCCTACACGTGGGTACAGATCACTCCAGATCTCGAAGGTGGCTCGATGAAATTGGCTCAAATAAATTTTAGGTGTGAGGACTACTCTCGAGCTACCCGAGGGGAAAATTTCAGGTCAAATGGGGACGGTTTAATCAGCCGAATATAATTTCAACTGATAATTAGACAGAAAATCCTGGAAAAATATAAAACGATGGGTTAAGAATGATATTACATCACCAAGAAATCTATTAATTTTATACTTCGAACCATAATTATTTTCGGGGCGAGAGAACTTATAAATTTATTTATCTGCATTTATATTCTCCATGATTTTATCAATAATCTATATATGTGCTAAAATGTACAGTAAAGATCAGAACCATTCATTTAGTGGTAATAAATATGCTGCATGCATAATAACGAGATGATCTAATGAGTAGTTTTAATTTTAGTTTATCTTTCATAAACATATCTTATTCATTTAGTAAAAATATATATTTTGATAATTATATTCATACATATTTTCTTACAGCGATGTCTACAAAGTAATGACGAATAAGTAAGATATTATATCACCAAAAGATCTGCTAATTGTATACCGTAATTTCCCTAAAGTTTGATACTATAGAGAGTCAGTCTTAAATCAAGAGAATTCAAAAATGAAGTTGAGAATTAAATATACTGTAGTTGCAAACAGTACCATCGCATTACTATCCTCTAAGTGATATTGGTGCGATTTTCTTGAGTCGATAGAATAAGTACTGCTTGTCATTAAAACCTAAGATATACCTAACTCTCGTGATGTAAATAATCTACTACTATACTTAATATGTAGTTGTCAAGTTGGACTTGATAATTCAACCTAAATACCTTTCATTTGTTTTAGTCAAGTATGAGAAAGAAAGATATAACCTTATATACATATATAAAAGTCATGACAAGTATATCTTCTTATCAATGTATTTTAAAAGAATACATTCAAGGGTAAAGTTTCTCAAACATCTATCATTGATAGTAAATCTACATAGAAAGACATATAGTATGAACTACTACATGCAGAGAATGAAAAGTAAGAAGTATATGTGTAATAATGGGATCTATATCTTGGAGTAAAGTTTCAAAAACATCTCGGTATTAAATGGAACAATAAAACATGGAAAACAGAATACAACTTATGTTCAAGTTGATTTCCTTATTGAAATCCTTATATGTTACCAGATGTATAAATATATAGCTTTAATTGGTGTATAGATGACCATATCCAAAATATTAAACCGACATTACATGTGTCTTTAAGATCTAGCCTGAAGGTATATGAAGTATATATGATGGACTACATGTGATATTCAGTTAAGTGAATATAAAATATATTTAGAATAATTGTCAAGTTATTTAAATTTAGAAACTGAACCATGTGTAGATTGACCATATGCACATATCAGAACGCTATTGGGATTATGTATTTAAGTTTTAGGGTCAGAAAAGCTTAATAAGTAAATTTTCCCGGAGAGAGGTTATCAGTTGAGGGTTATATTCGTGAAGTGAAGAGATGAATGTCATGAATTAAGGTAGAACTTCGGTAAACAGTCTAAGTAATAGTTAAAACCTATAAGATGTAAATTAATATAATGGTATTATTTGATGAAACCTAAGACACGATTTAGTATATAAATGGAATTTTAGTTTGATAATCTAGAGTCTTACGAACAAGAAAATACAAAAGATAAAGGTGAGGCCTAACTATTTATTGTTGTAAACTTCTCATTAGTGAAATATCATCTTATTGTTATCCAAGAGATTTATGGTGAGATTTATGAATCAAGTCCAGCTTAACTACTATACATACGTGCCACGTAAATAAAAATGACACTACATGTGTATTTAAGTTATATAAGGTTAGAAATGAACAGATATTATGAGTAGCTTAAGGTTTAAAGACATAAATTCGTGTAAGAATATCATAAGTCACTTTGAGAAGTATCTTCTTGTATCTGTTAGGAGAAGTATGGTTAATCAATTAAAACCAAATGTATAAACTATGAATATAAACACATATAGTAATTATATTCAGATTAAGACATATTTAGATTCACCTACACATATAGTATGTAGTAGTCAAGCTGGACTTTATAACTCAACATGATTAATATTCAATCTGTTCTGAACACTGAAAAAACTCACGTATGGAGGATAAATGATTGATAGAATAAATCATGTTGAGCATTGAAACGGAGCGTGTTCTAATTATTTGAATCATGTAATACTTAATCAACTAATTCTACTTATATTTGTTAAATATTTTGAAACCAAGTTCTACATGATAAACCAAAAAGAGAAAGATGTAGGGTTACAATATGGTACCACAAGTTTCAAAAACATCTGATATTAAATTGATACTACATGTGTATGAATAGGGTTCTAGGGTTAGGAATGAACACTATGAATATCTACGGTTTATACTTCAGAGGAATGTTTCCAGTGTAAAAGGGTCAGAAACCATCTAAATGACATTTCTAATGACATCTGAGTGAGACCAGTCTTGATCTTTAAGTTGTTGTATTTGATAGGATAAGCGACTCATTAAAAGTGAATATATATCAAACTCTTTTGAATATAGTAGTTAAGCTGGACTTGATTTTCAAACCTATATCAAGATCTTGCTTGTTTTTAACAATGAATAAACTACTATACGAGAAAAGAGAAAATTGTAATGATACGTATAAAGATGAACTTCAGTACATATGGTTAAAGTCAATAGGAAAAGCCAAGAGAGTAGAGAAAATATTAGTGGAAGAGATATAGAGATCATATTTTATTTAAACTTTGAATCAACATTTATATGAGTTAATGGAAAGGGAAGATGTAATGACGAGTACGAAGTATCAGTACTTTAACATAATACAATACATCCAATAATAAATTGGATTAAAGTTTAAAAAGCATGATGTTAAATGCTATTGTAAGATAAATAAATCAAGAATGAAGAAAATTATCAGTTGAGGGTTGTTGACGTTAAGAGAAGAGAAAATCATGAATCATGATACTACTTGGATATAATAAGATTAAATTGATATAATGGGTATTATTTGACGAAACATCAGAATATATAAAGAAATTAAAGTTTGATACTATAGAGTTTTAACAACACGAGAACACAAAAGTTGAAGTTCAAACTTAACTTTATTATCGTCTAGGACTTCCCATGAGTAATTGAACCGTAATATTATTGTCATCTAAGTCAAGTTGATGTGAATTTCTTGTGATTTTTTTTCTATTGAGAGAACAAGTAAAGTTACTCACTAGAATCTAACTTATACCAAATTCTTTTGTATATATTAGACTAGTGAAGTTATTAAAATATTCAAGACATAGATTAAAGACAACAACAAAAAACCAAGGGAGTACAGAAAATATTAGTGGTTGTTCGCTTGAGTAAAGTTTAAAAAACATAGGTGTTCAATGCTACTGCAAGATAAATGAATCAAGAATGGAGAACATTATCAGTTGAGGGTTAAGGGTTGTTGACGTTAACAGCTGAGATGTTAGTCATGAATCCTCGTACTGCTCAACATAATAAGATGAAATGAATATAATGCTATTATTTGACGAAAGTCAGATCAGATGCATAAACCATTTGATATATAAAGAAAATTAAAGTGTTACACGTAAATAAAAATGACACTATATGTGCATTTTAGTTATATAGGGTTAGAAATGAACAGATATTATGAGTAGCTTAAGGTTTAAAGACATAAATTCGTGTAAGAATATCATAAGTCACTTTGAGAAGTATCTTCTTGTATCTGTTAGGAGAAGTATGGTTAATCAATTAAAACCAAATGTATATCAAACTATATGTATAAACTATGAATATAAACACATATAGTAATTATATTCAGATTAATACATATTTAGATTCACCTACACATATAGTATGTAGTAGTCAAGCTGGACTTTATAACTCAACATGATTAATATTCAATCTGTTCTGGACACTGAAAAAACTCACGTATGGAGGATAAATGATTGATAGAATAAATCAGGTTGAGCATTGAAACGGAGCGTGTTCGAATTATTTGAATCATGTAATACTTTATCAAGTTGGACTCCTTTAAACTCTTCATAAAGTTATACATATGATCAAATGGAAAAGAAAGATGCAATGTGACATATGAGAAGTCAGTACCTCGAGTATTATAAGAAGGGAATACATGGAAGGATATACTCAAGTATAGTCTACAAAACAATTCATATTAAATGGTACATAGGAAAACCGAACATGGAGACAGTATACAAATAGATTGATTTTATATTGGAACTAAATTCAAATATAAAGCACGTTCAACTTGGTTATCTTGACCATATGCAAGATATCAGAACGATAGCACATGTCCATTTAAGTTTGAGGGTTAGACATGAACATGAAATATCATATGCAAATAGCGTAGGGTTTAAACTCATGTAATTCTGAGGAATCTTTAAGATACATGTTAATCTTTAATACTTGAAAAGACAGAGAAGGATGTCAATAATCCATAGTGAAAAATTGAGTGATTTAATTGAAAAGCATAGATGAGTTCCATGAATTAAAATAGTACTTTGGCAAAAGTATGAGTAAATGTTGTAAGATCTTGTTAATAGAGGCTCATTGTATGAAGAAATCCTAATAAATGCATAAATGATATAAAGTTCAAGTTTTAATTCACAGAAAAATTTAGTTTAATGTTGCAGAAATTAAATGTTGGCAGAAACTGATATTGGTTTCTGAATTATTTTAATTGTTAATTGACATAGTTAGTTGATTAGTAAATATGTCCAACTGTCTCTAGTAACTTAGATATGAAAAACCCAGAGTGTATAAACAAGAGTGAAAGACCTTGTTTGAAGTATATAATCCTAAATAGGCAAGTATAGTACTTCGGTAAACATGAAAGATCTGATTGATAAGTTGTGATTCGATGGAAAATCACAAAACTCAGATAAGCGATCTAAAATAATGATTTTAATTCATAGAGATGTTACAGTTGAAACTTTACAGTATTAGATTAATTTATGTCTGAAACTGACTTTGGCTTCTGAATTATTTTAGTGATAGTAGATATAGTTACTTGACAGTGTGAATCTGCTCAACTCTCACTTGTAATTCATATTTGAAAAACCGAGGGTGTATAAGAATGTGACATTTGGCTATATATGAAGTCTTGATCCTAAAAGTTTAGGATACTAATACAAACGTCAGAGTAATATGTGTAAGATGGAGTTTACAGAGTATTGTTAGAGAAAATCATAATATATATACCGATGACATGGAATATAAATTTTTATTCAGAAGACACTTTATTTTAGAGGTTCAGAGTCTTAGATTAATTTTCATAAGAAAGTGATATTGGCTTCTGAATTATTTTAGTGATAATAGATATAGTTAGTTCATCATGTGAATGTGTTCAACTCAGAATCAACTGTAATCACTTTTTAGAGGTTCAGAGTCTTAGATCAGTTTTCATCTGAAACTGACTTTGGCTTCTAAATTATTTTAATTGCAGTTGAATAAACAATGGATAGTACAGTATGTTGTTAAGCTGTCACTTGGATTCTATATTTGATCAACTGAGGAACCCTAAACAAAAGAGGGAGAGCTGTGCGCACAGTCCTGATCAAAACTAATCGCTATAGAGGATGATCGAGTAATCCAAAACTATATGATCACGATAATCATTTATTAAGTACATATGATTCATGACATAGTGAGTGTGAAGTGTCCATATGATGGGATATTACAAATGAGTATCCATGAAAATAGTTTCTATAAAATAAATGAGCTCCAAACTGTATATATGTGATATTGATTGAAATAAACTGAAGGTGAGAAATTCAGATATGGATCCTTGAAGGGTCTAACAACTACGTGTGCTAACCACATGCAAAGTATAGAAATGATACAACCGGCAGATTTACATATACGCGGAAAGAAGCAAAGAAGGACCAAGTTTGTTCTTAAGAAAAGTTAAACCCTCCACCATCAATTTTTTGCTCACACTTTTTATGAAGGGGTGTTAAGTGACATTTGAAACGTAATAGGCAAACATGATAAACTCTTTGACAATTGCGGATACATGTATTTTAAGTACACAAGTAGTAAATAGGTGTAAATAGAACAAAGAAAAGTTTAAATACAACAACTTACATGGAGTAATGGAAAAAGTGTCCAATATTTGGGTTTATTATGTATATCTAATGGGTTGCTATGAAAGACTAATGGGTTAAAGAGATCGAAGTTACATAGAGTAATGAAAGAAGTACTACGGTATTTGGATGTATTATGAATAAGTAATGGGTTACTTAGATCGAAATGATATAGGGTAATGGAAGAAGTATTACGGTATTTGGATGTATTATGAATAAGTAATGGGTGACATAGATCAACGTCACATAGAGTAACGAAAGAAGTACTACGGTATTTGGATTTATTATGATAAACTAATGGGTTCCATATTCAAGGTTATTCAAGGTTACTGGACCAGCCAGTCCAATATTTGGGTTTATTATGTATATCTAATGGGTTGCTATGAAAGACTAATGGGTTAAAAGTGACATAGAGTAATGAAAGAAGTACTACGGTATTTGGATGTATTATGAATATGTAATGGGTTCTTAGATCGAAGTGATATAGAGTAATGGAAGAAGTACTACGGTATTTGGATGTATTATGAATAAGTAATGGGTTCTTAGATCGAAGTGATATAGAGTAATGGAAGAAGTACTACGGTATTTGGATGTATTATGAATAAGTAAGGGGTGACATAGATCAACGTCACATAGAGTAATGAAATATGTACTACGGTATTTGGATTTATTATGATAAACTAATGGGTTCCGTATTCAAGGTTATTTTATGCTGGAAGAAAGAAAAACAGACATACATACGAGCAATTAATTTATTCAGTACCAAAGAATCAATTCACGTCCAAAAATGAAAAGAACATTAGTCCACGAGTAATTAATTAGTTTAGTGCCTGGCAGCGTAATATATTTGTTCGATTGCCAAAGAATTAATTCGTAAAAAAAAGGAAAAAAGAATTTGGATGCAGCACCGGGACTTCCCGGGAGGTCACCCATCCCAGTACTATTCCGGCCCAAGGGCATTTAACTGCAGAGTTCTGATGGGATCTGGTGGCGTGGCCCTGGTATGACCGCATCACGCTGCAAATGGTGGTATCCAAGTTTATAATAGCCAGTTGTTGAGGCATGAACATGGTTTAGGTAAAAGTTCGAGGGAGGAATAATGTTTATCGATGATGGAGAATTTCATAGAAAAAATCAACTCCGCGAGACAATAAACCACCGGGGAAAAGTAAACCATCGCTACATTATCGCTACATTATCGTAAACCATCGCTACATTATCAAATACACGGGAATAGTTACATCGAGTCTAAAATTTAGCTTAAAGGCCCTGAATAAAATCATACTTTGCGTTGAAGTAGTCGGAATAAGATATCGGGAGCCGTCGCAACATTAATGAATCGGGAGGAGGAGGAAAACCATCGGCACCGGAATAGTTACCATCGGGTAAAAAATGTAGGCTTAAAGGCCTCTGAATTAAATCATACTTTGCGTTGAAGTCATCGGAATGGAATATCGGGAGAGCCTCCGCAACATTAATGAATCGGGAGGAGGAGGAAAACCATCGGCACCGGAATAGTTACGTCGAGTAAAAAAATTCGGCCTAAAGGCACTGAATTAATCGTTATTTACGTTGAAGTCAACGGAATTGAATTTCGGGATCATGTCACAAAATTAAAGCAACCCCAAACATCGGGAGGAGAAGGAAACCATCGGGTCCACGGAAATAGTTACGGCCGAGTAAGAAATTAATGCTTGAAGCCCCTGAATTAAATCGTACTTTTGCGTTGAAGCGTATGGAATTTAATTTCATGAGCCCGTCGCGACACTAAACCATCGCTAATATTCGGGAGGAGGGGGAATTTCAAAAGGGACTTGACTTGATCCCTCTGAGTAATTTGTTTCGGGAGTAAAAACGGGCCTAAATTATGAATCAAGTTCAGTGGAAAGGGAAATATTTTGAATTAAAAGGGATGGGATTAAACCGGAGAAGTTCGTTAAAGGGAAATATTTAAAGTTAAAGGTATAGTAATAAAGTGAAGCAAACGGTTTGATTGATTGTTCCGAAAATAGCGTAGAAAGAAATAATAAATAAGCAATAGCAATAATTTATTCACCCTAAGTTGTAGGCAATTAATTAATAGGGTTAGTTAAATTAGGGTCCCTCTGAAAAGCAAGGGGAAAAATCAACTTAATTAATATCGGGAGGAGGAAGAAACCATCATGGAAAATTAAACCATCGGCCTCCAGGAAAAATAGTTATAATTAAATCGTACTTTGCGTTGAAATCAAAGGAATTTAATATCGGGAGCCGTCGCAGCATGAAAGCATCGCTCTATCGGGAGCCGTAGGACACAATCGGGAAAGAATATTCCATCGGGCTCCACGAAAATAGTTACATGGGGTCTTTAAATTAAGGCTTAAAGGCCCCTGGGCCAAATCATTATTTGCGTTTTCGTCAAAGGAATGGGATATCAAGAGCCGCAGCAACATTAACAAATCATAAATATCGAGAGGAGGAGGATGAACAATTGCTCGAACCCCTCGAAGCTAATTGTTTCGCGAGTAAGTGCGAGCCTAGTTCGTATAAGGAAATATTAAAAGGAGATGTTTTAACAAAGATAAAGTTATAGCAACCTAAAAAGTGAAGAAGACGGTTCAATTTATTTTTCTGAGAAAGCGTAGAAGGAAATACTGAAAAGGTATTAGCAACAAATAGTTGAAATTATTCCTCTGGAATTTGAGAAATTCGTAGAAGGAAATAGTACAAAGTTATAGCAATAACAAAGTCGATGCAATAATAAAAGCAAAGCAGTAGATTGAATAAAGCATTAAGTTCGTAATAAGGAAATATTTAAAAGTAGAAGCAATAGTAATAATTTGTTCCTCTAATGTACCGGAAATATTTAAGAAGGAAACAAGAAGAAGGGAATATGTAAAAAAAGCATGGGAAAAATCAAATATAACACATAATACATGATACAAGGAACAAATAAATTAAGAGAGCAGAAGGAAACAAAGGAGAAACACGGGATTGAAAAGATACAAGCTGAAAGGGGGTGTGTTGTATTTATTTCCCACTAGAAATCGCAAGTATTTTACTTAGCCTTACCCTGGAATGATTAACGAGGCGGTTCGTACCGAAAATGGAGGAGTAAGGGTACTCTTTTATCCTTTTGTAATGCCTAAATGGCTTCAGAATCGCTTTCCGAGAACTTGGGCCAAAGATAGTCATGACTAACGGTAGTTGGCCCGTAGCTAAAGGTCAAATGGGGTATCTCTCGCATCGGGAGCCTTTGTCGGACACCGGGCCAGTACAGTTAAGCACTGTCTTTATCGGGACCATAACTTCGTTACCCTTCCGGAAACTTGGGCTAAAGATAGTCATGACTAAGGCTAGTTGGCCCGTAGTTAAAAGTAATCCGGGTCCCATCGCTGATCGAGATCGAGCCATCGTGTGTCGCACCGGGACCATTTGTCGGACCACGCACAGGGCAACCGGGACCATTCTCTCCTTGTCGGAACCCTTCCGAGAACTTGGGCTAAAGATAGTCAAGACTAACTAGTCGCTAAAGCAGTTAGGCGAGCCGGTGAGGACCATCGGGACCATTTTCTGGAGCCAGCAACCCGAGCAGCCTAGAGATGCTTTGTACATCGAGTGTCGGACCACGGGCATGAGAAGCCTGGAGTATTGGAACCAATTCTGGGACCATCGAACCGGCCGTGGATCAATTTTGGTCGGGGCGAGGGTTTAGGGAAGGATCAGAGATGGGACCATTTTGGGCATTTTCTGGAGTTAAGAGTCAATACCTTTTTGGGGTTGATCTGGGCGGGGCGGGGTTGGAGTAAAGTAGGGTCTCTGATGGATCAGCGAGCAGATCAGATCTGGGACCACGTAACCCACAACCCTCCCTCCGGGTGGATGGGTTGGGGTAGTGGAGGGTGTAAGGGTGGTCTCCCAACCAAAGGGCGGGCGGTCTGGCTGGTCCCGCGGATGATCCAGAGAAACACAACCCGAGACAGTGTGGTCTCCACAACCACAACCCATCCGACCGTGGTTGCCTCTGTACGTACGAGGTTGCCAGCGGTACTAACTAGGTTAGAGCCCGCCTTCGTACGTGTGGCGTGGCCCAATGAGAGAGAAGAACCAGGTAAATTTGAATTAATTGAGTAAATAGATAAATAAATAGATAAAAATTAAGAATAAATAGATAAAAATTAAAGAATGAATAAATGAATAAGAGATAAATAAATAAAATTAGAAATAATAAAAAAGAATAATATTTAAATAATTGAATTTGGTGTTCCTTTTTACCTTGGCCATTTTCTGTGTTCGGACACACCTGCGGGCTAATCCACGTGGCAAGTTGGCATTTTGTCCATTCCAGGTTTGGATCTGAGTGGCAGAACACCTGCCACGTGTCAAAAGAATAAGGGATATTGAGTGGGACTCCGCACGTAAGTCCACGTGGCATCCAACCCAACATTTAGACGGAAATCATACTTCCGCATAAATTTCGAGTATTCTGGCGATATAAGAGCACCCTCACGTGTTGACACGTGGCAACATCCCTACTTCCAACATTCAGGGAAAGGGATTTTCTGAGTACATAAGAGGTACTCATTTCCATCTCCTAAAAAATGAAGGAGTACTGCGAATGAGAGAGTGCCACGTGGTAGATTTATTACGGTTCACATTTCTTGAAAACCTT
>JAYKYS010000302.1:0-2500 GCA_036924285.1 Asterella californica | reverse complement strand
AAGGTAGCAACGCGGGTTAACCAGGCGGAAAAACTCAAATTCGATCAAACCCACGTCCCGGCGTTATCTCCGTGCAAACCTCCGAGACCCAGCCACTCACTCAGACTCCTTCCCCTCGATCGTCCCCACGATCGCTTCGAGGTTCGGGGCAACCACTTGCCCTTGACTCACCCTGACTTCACTCGAAACTCAAGCAGACTCTCCAATGTCCGAACGACGGGTCCCTTTACTCCAAATGTGGCTCATACAATCGGCATACCCTCTCAGGTAGGCGCGGTGGCTCCGGACCCAGACAGAACGGTACTACGGCTCCTATACTACAATCCTATCGAGAAACATCCCGACCCACTGCTTCTAAACTCTCACAATTCGCAAGCGCCTCTCGAGACTACTCTCGTCGACCCAAAACTGTCACCTGTCTAATCTCGAGCACGAGGTTTCCTCGAGGAAACCTCGTGTATACACTTAGACTACACAGGCGGTCCCTATCTTCGCGGAGCAAGCAACTACGTGGCTACGCTGTATACGCTGACCCGTTCCGGCCTCGCTGACGTCCTGGGCACAGTGCCCTATGAGGGGCTTTATACCTTTGGCAGGTGTCGGGCTCGCCCGACTGTCCTGCGCACTCCCCGAGTAGAGCGCGCGATCCAAGACGACGCGGCCAATCAGCGAACGCCACGCGGGCCTGAGTGGAGTTCCTCGCGAGGGTAACGGCGAGCTTCCGCGAGTTCCCATTGGCTGGGAACTCGCGCGTGGGGCTGCGGGCCCGGCTCGGCCTCCAATGATGCCTCCCTCCTCGGGGGAAGGCGAACGGCCACGCTTACGCGTGTGCCGCCGTCACCCGTGGGGTTCTCGGCCAATGAGGGCCGCCCCGTTCGCCCGCCGTCCGGCCACGTACGCTACGGCCGTTCCCTCGTCATAGGGAATCGTGCCCTTGTACCTCCACTTCGCCTTCTCGCTCGTGTGGCCTCTGCGGCCCTGTGCGTTGCTGCCACGCGGCGCCCTTTCGTCTCCCGTGCTCGCGGGTTCATAGGGAATCGTGCCCGTGGGTTGGCCTTCTTGATCCTCGCCTCCTGCCTCTACTCCGGTGTACGTGGACGCCTCTGATAGGCTGTGGGTTGGCCAGGGGGTACCCCCGACCTAACCTCGCCTTCGCGGCCTAAGGCCTTCTTCTCTACTTCCGTCTACCTCTCGACCCTGGACCTAACTCTAAGCCGTGACCCTTCGTCTCCCGGAGCCACCCGGCGGCCTTTAGCCGTTACGATCATTGCCGACCTGGACATTCAAACGACGATGGGTGATCCTGTGGTCAGTTCGTGGCCGTTTACCTCTTCCGCCACTTAGGTCTGGGACCCGCGGGAATGCGTAGGGGTCCTTATGACATACACCCGGATGAACAAGGAGGTGTGACCCCACACCTGGTCTCCCACTGAAGACTTTCTCTTTCTCCCAGCTAACTCGGCCTCGATCCTTATGCCATAGGAGAGTTTTATGTCCGAGACAAGATTTTATAGGTGCACCGGTACTGGTAGTGTACCTGCAGTTCAACTAGACCAGTTGGCTGCCTTTTCTTCCTCCCTGCCCTCTCGAAGGTGACCTGTGAGTACTGGCCGGGCCTTAAGGAGATATCTACACCTATGTGCCTTTAGGATCGCGGGTCCTTGGGCAGTGCAGTGATCGCTGATTCTCCCTAACCTCTCGCACGATTTACTCACATCCTCCCTCTCAGGCTGGGGCATCGGTTGGGGCTACTTGCGGGGCCCTCCCCCGGACAAAGACTTGGTATGGTCGGGCAATCAACACCCAAGGAATCTCCGCAAGGGTTACCCAGGTTTGAGCAACCATACCTCGGCCTTCCCACTCGACCAGGAGTTCTACCCTTTCAGGGTCAGTGCTGGGTCCAGGCAAATTCCTCTGGTCCAGAATTCTCCTGACGGTCAGATCTGAGAGCATTGGCAAATGCTCCAGGGCGGGAGTCCACTTTTGGACTCTACCTGGGAGTTGCATGTCGTCCGGCACAAACTTTTTCAGGTTTGAGACATGTATGATGGGGTGATACCCCTGCATACTCGACGGAAAAGTCAAATGGTAGCTCACTGGCGTTACCTTCTTAAACACTTCGAAAGGTCCAGCCCACCTTGGTATAAACTTACCGGTCATTCCTCGGGGAATGGAGTAGGACTTGGTCTTCAACCAGACCCTATCTCCTACCTCTAGCTGTACATCCCTTCTCTTGAGATTCGCATACTTGGTGTACCTAGCCTGGGCCCTTAGTATATTTTGTTTTGCCATATGTAGAACATAAGACCGGCGGCCTATAAATTCACCAACGTTAAGTGGAGTGTCCCTAAGAGCTTTTTCGAACTCTGGTGACTGAAGTTGGAAACTAGCCGGGGACAGAGGTGACTTGTTGCCTCTGTAGACAAGTTCGAAAGGTTTATAACCGGTGGCTGAGTGAAGTGCATCGTTATAGGCGAACTCCACCAGATCCAGGTGGTCA
>JAYKYS010000301.1:0-46643 GCA_036924285.1 Asterella californica | reverse complement strand
ATAACAGACCATGCTTATGAGAGGCAGAAGACCAGCAGTTGCAAACAAGGCAGGATGACTGAGACAGCCTGCAGCTGAGGCTCTTGCGCATGGCGAGACATTCACAACAGCAAGGCCTGGCCTGCAGCTCAAGTCTGGCACTGCAGCAGTACATGTCTTGCTGTAGCACGTGAGCAAAAGATGTTCACCCCTGAGGGGCTGGTGCTATCAGGACGCAAAGTGAGTGTCACGTACTGAGCTCTGAGCACCAGCTCCACCTTTTGCACTGCCCTCCCAGCAACAAACACCTTTACCAACTTGAGTTTACCAACACATATTTCAACTTGCTACACTCGCCGTGCACCACTGCAAAGCTTGACTGCAGCTGCAGTTTGTCCCAAACCGCCTGCCCTTGATCCCTTGAGTGGCAGCAGGACACTGCTATAATGCTCAGCATTTGTACATGCTGCTCTGTCCCTTTAGTGGCAGCTGAACAGAAGGCCATCACATACACACAATGCACTGCTAGCAGAAAAGACAAACATTATGCAAAACCCAACAATGCAGCATTGAGATGATGCAGCAGATGACTCACCATCTCTGCCACCACATGCTGCTGGTGTAGCTGCTGCTGCTGCTGCTGCTGCTGCTGCTGCTGCTGCTGCTGCTGCTGCTGCTGCTGCTGCTGCTGCTGCTGCTGCTGCTGCTGCTGCTGGGCACACATTGGATTCTGCATGCCAGGGCTAGCTGCTGTGCCCTGACCTGAGAGGACATTGCCCAGGCTCAGGGTATCAAACCTATGCGCTGGCCTGAGCAGGCCTCGAGAGCTGATCTGAGCCAGCAGGCGCCTCTGCACCTCCGCCTCAGGTGTGTGCAGCTGCCCCTTCATGCTCTCACCAGACTGCTGCATCAACCCCAGTGTGTGCTCAATGCACAGACGATATGTGCCCAGTGTGGAGCATGCATCCCTAAGGGTGTAGTGCAGCAGGCAGAATCACAATTGAGAAGCACAGTGAGCGAACTGTAACCTGTCGATGTGTGGCTTCCAGTGAGAGTCGCTGGCGGAGACTTGGTTGCATGTATAGATTAGCAACAGGAACAGCAGGACCAAGAAGAAACAGACTGTAACAACAAGATACTGCACAACATAGAAACATACAGATTCACATATGCAGGACGCAGGATTCAGCAGGGTAGGATCAGCGCTACAGTGCAATTGGAGTGAGATAGGCTGATGGACAAATCTGGCTTGGTAAGATGTCAGGAGCCACGAAACAGAATGTGATGTCAGTACAGTGGCATGCAAGAAGGTGACCACCTGTTGCATGTGGTGCAGCAGCATGATCTGCTGGGGAGTGAGCCCTGGCTGCTGCGGCTGCTGCTGTGCAGGCATGGTTGGAGACTGGGAGTAACGCTGTATGGTGCCGGAAGACTGCCGAGACGATCCAAGCTGACCAGACAGATCTGCCGACAAGGACCTATGCAGGGACCCCTGCTGCTGCTCCTGCCCCTGCTGCTGCTGCTGTTGCTGCTGCTGCTGCTGCTGCTGCTGCTGCTGCTGCTGCTGGTGCTGCAGGTACTGTAGCTGTAGTTTCTGTATAGCCTGCTGTCGCATTTCAGGCGGAAATGCATTTGCCGAAAGCATGGCAGCCCCGACGCTAGGTTGGAAGGCATCTGGGTGCATCAGCGCATGTGCAAAGCCAGGGTGTTTGTTAAGTTGGGGGTTGGAGTGGCTGGGGGGTGGGCTGGTTAAGGGGGTTTGAGGGGTGACTACCCTAAGCTGCTCCAAGCCTTGCCCAGGCCCCAATTTGTTCTGCAGCATGGTGAAAATCATAGCAGTCACGGTCATGGGGCCGATGAAACCTTCATGCTCATGTACATGCCAGGCAAATTTGCTGTGAGAGCAATGATTGCCCCATTCAACATATGAACCAGAGACTAGGCTGCTTGGGCTTTGATGCAACAGGCAATTTCAAGGCACAAGGACTGGCCATGGACAGCAGACAGTGTCCAAACCGCGTGGAGGGTATGTTCAGGGGCTCACCCTTTATGGGGGCCGCGGTGAGAAACCCCTACATTCCTTGCACCAGCAGTACCCACTACTGAGCTTGTCATACCTGATTGGCTGCATGCTTTGATGCTTGGAACGCTGCAAGCAGTTGCTGCCGCTGCTGCAGATCCAGGCTGCCTTCAAGGCTGGGGCTTGGCAGGCTGCCTACCCGGCCCCTACCTGCTTCATCCAGCTGACATTTCACGCCTGCAGCCTATATGTGCAGCCACTAAAAGATTTTCTAAAAAAAGCCAAAAAAAATAATCAGATCAGTGCACATGGGACCAGCAATCAAGCAAAGCCTGGTGTGCATGTCCAATGACAGACCAGTATGCTCAGGAGAAGCAAAGCTCCATGTATATACACATTGAGAATGACAGATCAGTGCACTTGGGAGGAGCAGCTTCCCTGCCATTGACTAATCAGTGCATTGGGACATGCAAACATGGGTGGTCGACAATATTGAGGGATCACCCAACCCAGGGAAAGGTGGTGTGCACTACAGCTTTGCAGAAGATATCCAAGATGTGTATGGTTGCAAGTAATCAGGAAGCGGTCATGTCCTGAGCCAACCATAAGCCAAGTCAGAATGTGCCCATGTAGGTGGAGTACAAAAAGGCGAATTCAAAGCTTTGTTGCCAGGAAAGCAGGGAACGGGAAAGGGAAGGGGCAAGGGAACAGGAAAGGGAACAGGAAAGGGAAAATTGGGAAATTTGTGACGACATGTGCAGCCTGTTTGAGGTAGACCTGAGTTGACTGTATACCCTGCTGCTCCGGCCTGAGCTTTGCAACCTGCGTACAGCACGACTAGCTGGGGCCTGATCATGACTGTAAACCATGAAGATGCATGTGGTGAGCAGAATGCAGCCAATTGGAGCTACACCCACACATCAGTGACAGACGTGACAGCCACAGGACAACAGCCTAGCAGGCACAGGCAATCAACAAAACAGTCACGAGGAACTGATCATGGCAATGGTAACCATGCAGAGCTTCCACTTGTCACACTTATAACATTGCATAACACAACACCCATGCATAACCAAAGACGTACCAAATGCTCTTGCTTAGCTGTACTACTCACTGCACCCAGCTCTGAAATCCTGATCCGCCCTGCCATGATTTGCTGAGCATACTGTGCTGCGTCATCTGGGCAGAGGTCTTTCTCTGTCATCTGCATGGAAAAAGAGTGAGCACTATCTGTAGCGGCTGATTGCTGAGTTGCAGACCACTGAAAGGCAGCACCATTGCAAGACCAAGTCAGGACTGACTGCTCAAGAACAACCTATTGCCCACTGCAATGAAAACTTCAAGCACAGGTAAGATCATGCAAGCATCATCCAGAATGACATCGCCTGGCACAGGCGCAATGCGAGCAATGTCATACCAGCTGTTGCTGCAGCATCTGGTGTTGCTGCTGCTGCACCTGCTGCTGAAGGTGCTGCTGGCGGATGGGGATCTTAGCTTTTTGGACCTGCAGGAAATTGTAACATTGAGTCACGTTTCCTAAGCTGTATTGTCAGCTTGCGTGACAAAAAGACGTACCTCACTGTACGTGGATGCACACTCTGAAAAGGAGGGGTTTGTCCGTGATATGTAAATGTCCCAGAAAACTGACCACCACTCAAACAAAAACCCAGATGGGGCCTCGATAGCTGCATACCAGGAGAAGGCAACAATAGGGATTTGCAAGGGAAGAGTCCACAAAGATATTGTGCACAAGAGCCCTCACCACAGGGTCTGTCGGACACTTTGCACTCATCTTTGAAAGCGGCTGCTGTTTCATGCAAGTTTCGCTTCTTGAAATAATCCAGGATGTGCACATCCAGCCTAAGCAGCACCACAATGTTCGCAAGGCCACTTCAAGAAAAGGCACGGGCGGGCAAAGCAGGACAGCTTACATGTGAGTGGCATTCCAGCCCGGCTCCTCCTGGTTCGGCGGAGCTGACCCAGCCGTTCTATCCATTTTAGTCCTACGCTTTTATTGAAAGGCAGAATTGCGGCTTTTTGAGGAGGCGCAGTGTTCGATAAGATCATAAGGTCGTGATGCATCTAGCAGGGTGCCGCCCAATATGCCGATATACCGACACATCGGTTCTGGGAGGCAGGCAGTAACTTCCCTGCTACATAAGCTTATTGGCTTCAGTGCGCAAACTCCGAGAAGCAGCACTGCGGTTGCGTCAGCAATACACAGTCATCCTAATACACCACTTCGTCAACTTTGTCAAAGTGGATGTTCAACCGGCCCGCTGATCGCCATAGATCGCAACGCTGCTTTCCTGACAGAACCGCTTCGCACGCAACTCCTTTGTGCTCGTCATCGCTCATTACCGATAAAGTACTATTCTGCTGCAATACCCAAGCATGCACGTGCTGTGAATTGACCCTTGATTGTGAATGGACCCAACTCCTGCACCTCCTGTTGACTGCAGTTGTGCTTGTTAGCTTCACGTGGGCCATGGCTTAGACATCTGAACCGCTTATTTAGAGAGGCACCTGAATGTCTTTCTCCTGCACCACTTTCTGTTTCACAAGTGGGGGACAACAAAGCACCATCACCAGTGCAACATGAAGTGCAAGAATGACTACCTGCGCTCATGGTGTATATCCCTTGGCACTCTGCTACAGATTGCTACAGAAATGTGGTTGAGTATGAGGCCGGCAGCTGAGCCATTTTTTGCCTGATGATGCATCTAACAGGCAAAGAGTGCTTTCAGAGCTGCAGTATCAGAGCTGATGCCGTAAGGTAGTTTTTGAGGAAGATCTAGAGGTAAAGTGCTGGTGCGCAAAGAATATGACATATTGTGTCGCCAGACGTCATGGCTTTGATACAGCTTGTTCACTAGCAAGCACAAACAGCGCGTATGGATTGGGGGTCTAAATGCTTTGGCCCCAAGCATAGCATTAGCAGGCATTAGTAGCCTGGCCTGTTGACTTCTTTTGCACGAGCAATTAACAAAAGTCTGTCTACACAGATGCTATGATTACATGTGCAACACCAGCCAAACAAACAAAATTGCACAACTCTTGAATCCATAGCTCACAAGTCACTCAGGCTGCCGCTTGTCCCTGCAAGTGACACAAGCTTACAGTTGCAAGCCAAAAGCATTTATGCAGCTTCACCTTCCTTGTGCAGTTGGAGGCTCTTGCTTGCTGTACCATCTTCAGCAAGGGATGAAGATCTGCTTGCGTCTGAATTGCAGGGACTCACAGCTCACAGGGTACAAATTGCTTCATCTGTTGCCCTTTGTTGCATGAACCCTGCCACTGCACATCTATGTGTATCACTTTATGACTACCTATAGGTGTGAACATGCTGTCTTCAGCAGGGAAGGGGTATCAACCCACAGATGTACTGAGTGTAAAGGTCAATGTGTGTAGCGTAATCTTTGGACAGTTTGACTGCAGGTGCTGGAGGCACAGGACGTATTGCATTATAGCATCAACAGCAGCTTGCTCAATAGTATGTGTGGTGTCACGTGTTACACTATGGCTTGCAATCTGTCAGCAGATTACTATCAGCAAGCAAGCCAGGCTTCTTTTACATAAGTAGTGCAAAAATATCAGAAATTGTCAGGATATGCAAGCCGTGTGGAGATTACTACTGCCTGGGGTTTCTTAGCTCAAAGCTGCATGCTGTGGCTGGCAAGCTGCTAGCTGCAATGCACGCGCCTCAGCATACATATGTGTCATCTTGATTGGTTGACCTCATACTATTTGCTGACGCTTGCATATTTATGAAAAGGCCCTGACACCTTGCTGCAAGGACTGATGCTCGAGGAATTTATTAGGCAGTTGCAAACCCTGTCCAGAATCCTGGTTTTGTTATTTGAAACCTCGCCGCAACGAAGCAATATGCAGTGCAAGCTTAACAGACCGTTTGACGATCAAGCGAGCTGTATAAACTGGGTAGACTTTCTCCATTGATCTGAGCAACAATACATTGCTGTTACCTGTCTAGGTTCGAGTGCGCTACAAACAAGATCTGACTGTTAGGTCACGCAGCCTACACAAAGTCTGCAAGCAATGCCTGCAGACAGACCAACTCGCATCGGGGTCCTTGCCCTGCAAGGATCCTTTGCAGAACATGTGACTATATTGAAGCGGATCAACGGAGTGCAAGCCTTCGAGGTTCGGACGAAAGAAGAGTTGCAGAGCGCTGACGGGCTGATAATACCAGGTGGCGAAAGCACCACCATGGCCCTGGTAGCGGAGCGGTGGGGGCTTATTCCGGAATTGCGACACTTCTCCGCGCAGCATCGACCTGTCTGGGGCACCTGCGCAGGAGCAATTTTCCTAGCAGAGAAAGCCACTGGTAGGCTTTAGAGACCAGCAGTATTGAAAGCAGTGCAAGGGCTGATACAAAAAAGTGCTGCCGTGTGTTCACTTTACACTTGCTGAACTGCACTGATGCCAGCAGGCACAAAGTCAGGTGGGCAGGCTCTTCTAGGTGGCCTTGACTGCACAGTGCACCGCAATTTCTTTGGTGCTCAAATACGGAGCTTCTCAACCAAGCTGAAAGCACCAGCATGTATGAAAGAGTTTAATCCTGAACTGGAAGACTTCAGGGCAGTTTTCATCAGGTTGGTGCCGCTGCTGCTTCATGCATGCATGATGTACCAGCTGTTGCAGCAAAGCATCGCTGCCAAGTGCAGAAAGGTGACTTGCTACGTCACATACAGCAGCAACTAAAGCTTGATCAGCTGCGCACTGTCTCTGCAAGTACAACAACTGATCTGCAACAGCAGGACAAGCCTTGAGCCATGTCACAAGATGGCATTTCCTTGCAAAAAATGAGCTGCTGGGCTTCACGCCAGCATCCTCCCGACACAACTGTGGAACACTCCAGCGCATGGCATAATCTTTCATCAGTTCCTGCTCTAAGCTTGTGCCGTCTTGCATGGCATCAGGCCCAAGTCCTCCTGCATAATTAAGCAGTAGATCTATTTTGAAGTAAGTCTGTCCTCGAGACACAATCTGAATGTGGGTTGGTCCAATGCCTGCATCCATAAACATAGGGTGTCAGTCAAATACCCTCTGCAATTAATGGAAGGTTTGTTAGGCTGTGGGGCAGTACCATGCTGAGTGTGAGGGAAGAGCAGATGTGTTGCAGAGCCCCTGGGGTTTTGGACTCAGGACCTTCAGTGGAGATCCTTGCAGAGTATCACTTGACGCCTGAGGAGCAGAAAGCTCAAGATGGCCGAGAATCTGTAGCAGTCGCTGTGCGAGACAAGCATCTACTGGCAACAGCCTTTCATCCAGAGCTGACTTCAGACCTGAGATGGTACACAGCCCCACAAATGCAGTTGCCAACACTAAGTGTGCTGAAGGCACAGCACATGTTGTTGTGATTGCACTGTTTGCACATGTGTATTATAATGCTAGAACAACCCATCTGTGGAAGCTGGACTTGTGATGTTGGCTTCCAGATTGAGTACATGAGTTGCCACATGTGTTTACAGGCACCAGCTGTTTGTCCAAATGGTGCGAGAGCAGCAAGGCAATGCAGATGCCGACAGCATAACAGAGCGTAGTTCAGAGGTTGTTGAGCATGATCATTTGATAAATAAACAAAAGCCAGCTGAAATGCCTTGTTATGAGGAGGATGGGTTCGTACCTGAGCAAAAGCAGCGGTGGTACCAATGACAATGCTGAAGCCACGTGTACATTACAACATATTATGAGGTGTCAACAGTTGTTTCTGCGAAAAAACATGCCCGACATTATGGTGTGTCAGAACATGCATGTTCAGATTTACGTCCTAGGTAGCTAGACCTGTTGGTGCCCTGTCACTGAATTGTACTTATGTGTTCACAGCCATTTTCTTGAAATATAAGTTCAATACCTTATTGAGGGATAGGCGCCCAAGACCCTTTGTATCCTATATGAATTTGCTCTCCAAACTAAGGCATCTGGCAAACCACGTTTTGCAAATTATTTCGTATTAATATACCTTGGGCATTGAGCAAATGTCTAGAAACTTTTGGATCTACACACTAGAGGGTTTAACTTTGCAAATGACCAAACATCAGGCAGCATTTGTTGGCTGGCGCAGATGAACCTATGCTACACACTCTCTCCTACATTTGATCGCATTGTTCGACTCTACGCTCCAGTTGGAGGTTTCACTTCAGCAGTTCTGTCGAAATCCTCAAGCCATTGCTTGATCTCTGCGCCCTGCTTGCCCAGCTTTTTCCAGACATTACCTTCTCCTACTCGCCAGCTCCAGTTGTTTGTCGTGCTGCCCGGCAAGTTCATGCGAGCAGAGTTGTCGAGCCGCATTATGTCCTACACAGAATTCACATGAACATGCATAGCATTTGTAGTCTCAAGACAGTGCTTGTCAGGTGAAACTTCTTGCAGCATGCATGCATGAGACTCAACAGTATTCCAGAAGCCGTTTTTTGCCACACAATACAGCATAAACATGTGCGAGACTGGGTCTAGCCGCATGCGTGCATGGCCACTAATGCTTCTGAGATGCCAAGGGTCACATGTAAATTGTTGCTGCGCATGTCAGGTTCACCAACCAATTTGAACTGGAAACGAACGTAGGCTGCACACCTGATTTGCATGAATGCAATGCTGCATGTTATCGTGTTATTGACCATCACATGTGGACATAGCTGTAGCACGTGTCACCTGAAGCATGACAATGGAGGTCTTGGACACAGACTTAAAGGATTCCCTCATGAAGTCTCCAGCAATGTCTTTGCCATTGGTGTGCAGATACCGCCTGATGTATTCCTTTTCTGCGTCCTGAGCGCTGTCGTTCCACCAACCCACTGTCGTCTCATTGTCATGAGTACCTGTGCGCCACACAGGCCCATTCACCAACAGCAGAGGTAACCCTTACACAACATGCCAGAGGCATATTGTATAGTCACGGCGATCATTGTCAAGCAGTCAAACATGTACAGAGATGGTGAGATGGTGGCGCATAGTGACCACTCCTGGCCGTGTCTAAGGGTCAAGTGGACACACAGGACAGGTTTTCTTCACGTCTGAGACCTGGCAATGGCATGTACTAGTACAAGGCTATGCATAGGTTCATTACGCTCATCAGCAGGCCAGCAAGTGCGCCTCAGCACACAAGCAGTAAAAAAGCTATGGCAGCTGCTAGCTGGATAGGCGTGGCACAGCCTGCAGACCATACTTGCAGAGCTGCACACTCAAAGGCAGAGCAGTGCTTGCATGACAATACAAATGCAAGTGTCGTCGCAAGGGCAAGACACCAGACTTGCACTGATCTGCAGAGACTGGGAACGGGTCCAGAAGCCCTCAGGTGCAACAAGGGACTGCTGGTTCACCTGGGTAGCAGACTGAGTTCTCATAATGGTTGTGGGGAATATGGGTGTTGGTGGCACCACTGCCCCAGGCAAACTGCAGCACCACCATGCCAGGCGCTCCAATGGCTTTGCGAAGGTCATTCACATCAGTGGTGATCACTCCCAAGTCCTCAGCAATGATGGCCACGTACCCTAGTTGCTGCAGAAACCAGCAGGTCGAGTGGGTAACCGGTCTGCTGCATGTGATGCTTGGCACTTGTGAAACATCAATTGAGCGGTATGAGGCCTTGCTGGGACCCCAGCCAGCAATCTATGTTGCTGCACAGATCAGTCAACTGATTGTAACAATCCTTTGTTGTAGGTTCTATTTATGGTGAGGTATGGCAGGCTGTTACCTAGGCTGCAGAGCAGCTACTGAATGCAGGGCAGCTACTCCAGACCATAGCCCAAAAGGACCTGTTGTCAGGGTGCTTTCCAGTCATGTGCAATGCTTTGCACACATCCTGCTTTCAACAAACTTCCCAGGTGGCAGGGACACCTAAACTACAGGCGCTGAGCCTGCCTCCCCCTCAACCCCTGGTCCCCCAGGCATGAATGATGTGACTGATAACGCCTGGTAGTTTGCAGATTTGTTTATAAGGATGCAGCGCTTACATTTGCAAGGACTTGAATGGCGTGAATGATAACACCTGGTTGCTTACAGGGATGTGTGCAAGGATGCAATGCTAACATCATGCAAGACCGGGAAAGCATCGCTTACATCATTCAAGGATTTGAACAAGCTGGCTCCAGGTCCCTTTTTCCAGACTCCACCCATGGCAGTCTCTGCCTTGGCATCCACAGCCCAGTACCCTGCATTTACTCATGCATTTTAGTGATGCTTGCATTAGACTACATCAAAGTAATGGAAGCCCACAACCAGCACAAAGGTCGTTACACACATCGTTTACTACTGACACCAGCAGACAGCACCTGTTGCATGCTGGCATGGTTATGAAGCAACATGCAGCTGGCCTCTGCAGGACTGTTACTTGGTTGCCTGTGCTACTGCAAGCAGCATGTGCGGTTGGCCCTGTAGAAGAAATGGCTGTTTTTCAAATCGATTACCTGTTCGATTTAAACACTCTCGTATTTTTGCTTGAGTTGCCACACCACTGGCATGTTGCATTCCTGCTACTGAAGTATGGTAAAACATACCATGGTCTGTACATGGCAGGCATCCAGTGCTGGTCGCCTGACTATGGTCTTGATACCCTTATCAAACGGCAATTGAAAGACTGCATGATGCCAAGCTGCTAGTTGCATAGGCATATGCATGATATGTTGTGTTTCCAGTTTGTCCTCTCGTGCATGTCTCTTGGTAAGGTATGACTGCAACCTCTTTTGTATTGACCTACATTGCACTTGCTGCTGCTGACTACTGCAATTCAGTTGAGAAGTTATCTAACCTGCAAAGCCTCGGAAATGGTCTACTCGGGTTTCATCATACAGCTGGAAGGAGCGCCCAAGGCGCTGAGCCCACCATCGGTATCCCTCCCTCTCATGAGCCTAAACACAGCACCAGATTACTGAGTGCATAACAACACTGTTTTGATCAATAAAGTAAATACTTAAACTTTTTGCTTTGTAGCGGTGCACCACCATTGTACATAGATTATGCAGGCATCATGCAACAATACCACTCGCAATGAGCATGTGCACATTGAGTGCAGCTTGCAGCTGTGATGAACAATCTTTCAAAGAAGCAGTGTCTAGTCCAGGTGCAATGATAGGAGACCTACTTTCACACTTGAATCCTGCGCAACAGCAACCACTTGTTGAAGTATCTTCAACGTCAACAATTGCTGAGCAAAAGACTGTCGAACATCAAGCAGTGCATTGGGCTGATACTTAGCCGTGCAAAATGTCGTGTGAGAAGTGAAAAGTTCAATGCACGGAGACTTGATACTGTGGGTCAAAATTAAGCTTAGACATGGATATGTTGAAACCAAGCTGATGTAGCAGGCTCTGAGCTAATTCACGGCGCAAACACGCCTTGTATGCTGCAGCATTGATGGTCAGGCAGCTTACACTCTAACATACTATACAGGGTTTGCTGCTAGCTGTGCTGCAATTATACGCTGGCCCCCCCTTCCCCTGACCTCCCTGCCCTTTCCTTCCTTGCTGCCCCTTGGGAGCCCCCCATGCAATGCATAGGAAACCTAACTGTGTTGCCAGATCAGCCATCCACCCTGGGACAAGAGACAAGAGAAAAAGATAAGAGAAAAAATAAGAGATGATCCATACCGGCCAGTCATACAGAGGGTTACCCCATAGCTGGCCTGTCTCACTGAAGGCATCAGGGGGTACGCCAGCCACATTCACTGCGGCGCCAGAATCGTCCAACTCAAAAAGCTCCTGGTGTGCCCACACATCAGCAGACTGTGCCCCAACATAGATGGGCATGTCTCCTACAATCTTCACGCCCTTGCTGTTTGCATATGCCTGCAGATGTGATGGCATGGTCTTGGAAGCTAGCAAACACACCATGCAGTCTTGCAGTGCACATGCTCTGGGCCTGTTGGTGTGCAGCAATGCATCAAAGGCAGAGAAAACTGTTGCCAGGTGTAGCAGCAAGTCCAGCTGGTGCTGGAGTGAGTGCTGAGCAACTCTGTTCATATGGCTTGACAAGGCACAGGAAGACAGGCCAGAAAGATGACAAGACAGGGGCAAGGCAGGTCATAATCTGAAGGGGAGTTAGTGCATGTACACATGACAGCAATGATGTGACATTGTGCTGCACCATACACTGTAATATTTGGACTCTAATACACCTCAACCCTGAAGCACCTTGACAGCCTTCCACTGCCTGTCAAACAGGTACTGTAGAGCAATGAAGCGCTCAATGTCCGTCTTGTGTGTTGTTGTGGCGTCTGCAAGTGCCTCAGGCTCCCGTTTCCTGATGGGTAGTGGCCATTCCCACCAACCCTTGTCCTTGGTGTCCTCCTGCAGACAGAAGCATAGCTCACATGCATCTCTGTAGACACTCTGAGGCAGTATGTGCAGCGGTACTATAGCCTGAGCCAGGCAAACAGTGGTCGGAACAACTTCAGTCACAATAATAACAAGAATGATCATAATAATAATGCTTTCCAGCACATACTGAGCTATGTATGTGCGAGGCAAGTCTTGTCCCTGCAAAGCAAGCTGTTCTGAGCACTGGGAGCATTGCCTCAGGCAAGAAGTTGATAGACCAGACAGCAAGGAAGCATTTGAACTTTCTTCCTGGCTGCATGCTATGTGCATGACAACTGTGCATGTGTGTGAGGACCAGCATAGGCCACATACCCTTTGCGAGCATCAGATGTTGTGGCAGCAACACAACTAGTGAGGTATGCTATGGCGTCACACCTGCAACTTGATAAGACAGAAAAAAAGGGCTGAGTCCTCCACCCAAGGGTTCTGGGACCGAAAGCTATCCATCTCCTGCCTGAGTGAGCTAAACTTGGACTTTTCAAGGAGGCGATCAGCAGCTTTTTTAAGGAGAGGAACTCGGGAATCTCGCACCTGCAACAGTACAATTCAGCCTACCATCACAACAGAGTAGTGGTAGTAGTAGCAACAAGCTGCAGGACTGCAGACTGTTGTTGCCATTGTTGTACAGGACAACTGTGTACACATCCGCTACCACATTTTATGGTTGCAACGTTCATTCAGAGAGATGTTGCAGAAGTATGTGACGCGGGTAGGCATACCGCTACAAAGTCAGCAGCAGCAACTGGGATCTTCTTTGGCTTGTCTGCTTTGTCAAGCAAACCATCCTCGATGAGTTCTTCAATGCCGATCATGAGGGTACTTCCGCACAGCGCATCTTGACCTGCAAGACGGTGCAATGTATTGTGTGTCTGAGGTCACAGCGCTACATCCCATGCAAATAGGCTGACAGTCCCAGTCATACAGCTGAGTCACATTGCAGCATGTACACAATCACATCAGCTTTTCCTTCACAATGTGATGCATGGAATGGCACATGCAAGTATGCGTTGTATATATGGCATTTGGAGACACCCCACTTGTGTAACGCCTGTGACCACACAGGGGCAGATCAAGATTGCACCATGCTCACCTGCATATGGCGACCAGTACTGCTCTTCTGGTGGAACCAGAGGAAGCACCTGCCACAGCTGCATGCCGGTGCTGGCAATCCAGTCCACAAATTTGAAGGCTTCCTTGCCTATCTCGCCAGTGCCGTATGGGCCGGGCAAGGATGTTGGATGCAAGATAACACCTGGCAGCAATTGCATCAAACAAGCTTCAGGCACTACCTGGATGATGCAGCACTGACTGTAGGCCATGCATGCCATACAAAATGCACATGTCGGCCATGCAGGCAGAACAAGTGTGCAGTGGCGACAATGGAATCAAGCTGTGCTGCACTGCTTGCAGTATGAAGCTCTGCAGCAGCACTGGTTGTGCATAATGCATCACCTGCACGCCTGTTTTTGGGAGCTGCTGCAGTGTCATCTGCATACTCCTTTGCAAGGGAGTCCCCAGTTTTGAGCTCCTTATACATGCGTTGGTAACCTCCGGTGCCGTTGGATTTTACTCCTGCTGTGAGAGGGTTATCCACAATTGCTGTACACTGTGGCTTCATGGACCGTTGGGTGCGCGGTCTTGAGTGCCGAAGTGTGACAGGAAGGTTTGCGGTCAAAAGAGACCGACGAAATAATGTACGCCCTTGAGGCCTCACCGCGTTGTACAGGCCCAAACTGCCAGCACCGGACATCGTAACGGGGCGTTGATCGCCAAGGCACTGCACACAAAGTAGCCTTCAATAGCTAGGATCTAGAGCTTGGAAAGCACCTGTGTACAGTCGAGACGATGATGCCGGGAAACGATGCGTGACGATAACTAGCGCAGTGACAGTCGCGACTCATGCTATTTTTTGAAACTATCGTAGGAGCTAAAGCGGATTCGAGCTCGGCCATCGCGCCTGATGGCTAAACTTGATGGGAGGCGCAGGCGGTTCACCTGACAGTAACAGCAGCCCGCAACTCGTGCTCGCCAATTAGGAAGATCACTTTTCAAGTCAAGGTTGATAGTTTCCGACTTGCCCGGCGTAGCAAGCTACAAACACTCTAGAGTCAGTTTGACCGCGCAGAACCGCATTTGTGCACAGGGCGGAACGCTCAGGGCGAAACGCACGCACAGCATGCAGAGCTTACCCTGGTTGCCCAGCTGGTCGTGGCTCCCTTGTCGTGACTAAGGTCGGGAGTATGAGGGCGATTGGTGCTAGAGCATCTTTTCGGTGGTAGCTGAAGTCGAAGCATTGCATGCCCAAAGCTGACTTTCTCGGCTTCGTGTCTGAGAAATGACAGGAGACTTGCGTGTATTGAGCTCCGTGCAGCCTCGACTGCTGCAGCATGCTGGTGCAAGTGACCGTCCCCAGTCTGCCACCGGATGGCTTGTGGGTGTGCCGTCGGGTGGGGATGTGATCGTGACTAGCATCCTGCGCAGCGGCGTCGATTTTGATAAATATGCACAATTGCGACAGGACATCGGTAATCTGGAATAGGATTGCTTTGCACAGTCCATGCATGCCAATCATCAAGGCCCATAGACTTGGTTTTGCAGAACAGGCAGGCAGCTTGTTGCCTGCCGGCCTCAGCGTAGTGGGCTCCTACGTGCTCATGAACAACACAATGACACTAGACAAACAGGCCACTGATCTGTGCATCTGTTCATGGGAAGCTCTGCACACTTATCTGCAGGTATGTTGGAGTCCCACTAGCACTGTGGTGAAGCACAACCAGCTGGCAATGAGCTAAGGCTGTACTTGCAGAAATCTAATGTTCACAACACCCAGCTACACTGTGCAGTCTTGACAGCAGACAGCGTATCATGGTTTCAGCTACTCAATGCAACAACAATAAAACCCATTACCCCCTCCACCATCGATGCAAGCCCTGGCAAGCAGTCCACTGCTCAGAATGCATTGACACAGCAAGACAGCAAATGGCTAGACAGCTCTTTCACCAAGGTCTTCTGCACCATTGCTGCTCGGCTGCATGTGTATGGTGCTGACTCAGCTGTCAATCAGTCACCTGGACCAACACAGCGAGTCCCAGATCAGCTATACAAGCCAGCCATCACCAATGCTGTTGCAGCAGTCAAAGATAGCTTGTGCGGTACCTCCGCAGTGCTGCTAGCACGTCCATCAGGCCAAGGTATTGTTACACTAGCTCGCTCTCAACAACTGCTTGTGACGCTCATTCACCTCACTTGGAAAATACAGATCTCCATTCATGATTTCACCATTGGCAAGGGTGGATTGAATGCAGATCCTGTGCTGTTGGCCCCAGACGGATCCAAAAGCCAGTGCTCATGCGGGGACCTGAAACCCAATCAAGAGCAGGCTATTGATGTCCAAGTATTGCGCAGAGGGACTGTTCCACCAGCCCCTGCGCAGCCACCAGCTATTGTGTATCAGGCTGCTGCTGGTAAGTCTATGTACCTACCTGCAGGGACTGGGTGGTAGAGGAGAGGGGGTGGGGGGGAAGGGGGGTGGCTAAGTAGGGGAAAACTTAGCTGCGGACGATTCTGGGAGGAGGCCCTGAGGCGGGTAGGAACAAGGCGGGGGGCCTAGGCTGGGGAGCAGAGAGCACTCAGGGAGGGGTGCCTGAGCTAGGCAGTGCGGGGCAGGGGCTGGGGCGGGGGGTTGCGCTCAGCTGAGGAGGTGCAGGGGATGCTGAGCTGGGGAGGGTGGGGGAGGGGAGCTGGGGAGGGTGGGGCGTAGCTACACCAGAAACCATATACTGCCAGCTGCTGTATCAGCAGCTCAATCATGCTCATTCATCCACCCTGTAGTTGCATCAGTCATTAGCACTCAACTGACAACATGGGCTTCTGTAGCAGACAGGCATGTGCCCTGCTTGTGCTGTACTTCTGTAATATACTTCTGGCTTGGTCCTAGCTTGGCGGCACACCTTTCAACTATATTAGCAGATCAACAGTACCCTCAGGACATTGGGGCAAAATGTATCAAGTCACTTGAGCAAATCCTTCTTGTTCAATCAGTGCAATGTTGGACGCCACAACTCAAGGCTTGCACACAACCCTTGCTCCCCCCAAATCCCTCCCCCCCCCTTCGGCCTTTCCCTGAAAATGCCTACTCCATATAGGGAAGCTCTGCCCACCTCAGCTACTCTTGATAGAGGTACATTATTGATTTATCTTTTTGTTGTCATTTTTGAGTTTCTTCTCTCCTGCAATATTCAATGCCCTCTGGTGAAGACTAAATGTTTGGCATGTGTGACAGGTGGCACATGCAGCTACACAAGCAGTCTTCTCAACCTAAGCGTCCTGTGCTATGTCCCAAACCATCTGCCGGTGTCAGATTTGATGTCCAGTGTCATCAAGCCTGCCATTAGCAGACAGTTGGACACCTTGGGGCAAAATCTGTCAGAGTCTAGCAAGATCCAGCCCTGGACAGCATTTCAGGTGAACATGCCTTACAAGCTCATTGCTTGATTGGCAAGGGGGTGGAAGGGGGGAGGGCAAGGGGGGGTGAGCATATTCCCTGCAAGCTGGTGTCTGCCTGCACCTGTTGCATGGGGACTGGTCTATACAAGCTCCAAACTATGATTGGTTGGAAGTTCAAACATTTCTTGACAGCTGCAAGTCTGTTGTTGGTGGTGCAGCAATTGATAGCCTGCTGCTGCGTTCACCAATGGCTCGACCGACATCATGAGATTGTCATGCAGTGACCGTATATTGTTTTGCACATAACAGTGCATGATATGTAAGCAGATCCTACCGGCAGCAGCAGCATAACAGTGTGGCTTCAGGTAATGAAGCTGTTGATTCTAACATAGCATGATGATCTATTGATACGTTTGCAGTATTGAAGGATCATTACCTGCAGGTGCAACCCCCTGGGTGGCCCCACTGTGTGACCCTCATGTACCCCCTTCCTCTCCCTGCCCCCAGTGCCACCCAGCCGCCTCACACATCCAGCGCTGAAGAAGAGGAGCTGAAAAGCACCAGGTGAATGACTTGTCACAGCTGTAGTAAAGTGCCTTTGCAGGCTTGAAAGAATCGATCAGGGTTGACAGCAGTCCTGGGCTGCTGCTTCGTTACGCTCGTGACCCTTTAACCATGGTGCATGTGCTTCTTGTCAAACTTGGTGGTAGGTACATAAGTTGGTACTGTATAGATGTGACAAATGCTTCAAGGACAAGGGCCATACTCTGCATGTTGTGGTGGCATTGCATTCAAGGGTCAGTCCTTGCTATGCACTGCTTGCAATAAAGCTGAGCCCAACATAAGAGCTGAACCTTGCTAACAAGCTCACCAGCTTGAGACGCATGGTCTCTTTATCTTTACACACTTGTGTGTGTGTGTGTGTGTGTGTGTGTGTGTGTGTGTGTTGTGTCAGCCAGCGACAGCAGGAGCAAAAGCACAGCAAGCGACTTCTTTTCCACCCTGTCCCCTCATCCTGCACCAAGCCCCGCTCCCAACCCCCCTCAACCACATATACGCAGGACCTCTATGCTGCAGGCGAGCTCTCCACATGCGGCTGGGACTGCCATCAGACAGGCCACTCCTGAGGCTCCACAATGCTGTTGACCCACGATTAGTCATCGAGCCGCTTCAGGGGGTGCCAGGTGGCAAGGCCACGAGGCTGCAGAATGTTCACATGGGCATACCGCCCCCACCCATCTCTGGAGGCACCCTCCACATGATTGAAGGCAGCTATGACTACCACCATTACATGCAGGTCTGCCTCCCTGCTGTGTCTGGCAGGAGGGTGCGCACATAAGGTGTCAAATTGCAGGGGATTGAGGGGAAACTCAGCATTGGGGCCCAACCTTCATCTGATATCTGTGATAGCTTATTTCTGGAAGGATTGTTTGCTGTGAAAGACCCAGATGATGACGCAGGCATGCTGCTAGTGCAGGACTGCCAGTGCATGCTTGCAGTTTGCCTGGAGTACATGCAAGATGACCATAAAGCCAGAGGCGCATATCCTTTGATGCTGGCTGGGCGCATGCTACCCACGCAGAACAAGACAAGTGGTGCAGCTTGCCGACCATGCATGCTGCTCTGTTGACATTGAGTGAGGAAAATGCTACCTGCAGAACAAGCCAGATGATGCAGACAGGGAACTGCACATGCTGCTCTTTTGATGTTGATGTTAGTGGACCAGGTGGAAGAGCCCTGAGGCTCTGTTGTGCTGAAGATGTATGCTCTCACCTCAGACTTCATCCATGAGAGGGAGCTTCTGGACATGCCATACTCCTCTGAGCACTGGCCAAGCAGGCATCATTCACATGCAGGACAAGACGGATGATGCAGGGTGGGGGTGTGCCTACCGATCCCTGCAAACTATCCACTCCTGGTTCAGATGCCAGCACTACACTCGCAACCCCGTGCCGTCCTTGAAAGACATTCAGCAGACACTTGTGGACATAGGTTTGTGTTCATTCTGTGGCCCGCTGTACGTAGAAAAGAAAAGAAGCTGTCAAGCGTGATCAAAGAGCAGCTCATGGTCGACCTGAGCTTAACTTTGGCCTAAGCCAATATAGGGGGGGATGAGGGCGGGGGCGGGGGCTGTAGGAGGGGCAATTTGGAAGAAGGCTGCCGTGTGTGCTGTTGGTACTGCAGTAGAAAGTACTTCCAGGGGAACTTTATTGCCAAAATACCATGACAAAATCAAGCTTGAGTGAGTCATCCTGGCGGTCACTACCTTGCGAGTCTGTGGCGCTTGCTCACGCTGCAAACAATTGAAGCAGTGTGCATGCGTGTCGCACGAGCATAACGCTTACATGCAGGAGACAAGCCACAAGCGTTTGTTGGTTCGCGGCAGTGGATTGGAGCTATAGAGCTCGGCTATGTTCTGGATCAGCTGCTAGGAGTCAGCCATAAAGTGATCACAGTATCTTCTGGAGCAGAAATGGGCAGCAAAGCCCGAGAGATTGCACAGCACTTTGAAAGTCAAGGCACTCCTATCATGGTGAGCTGGACAAGTCCCTTATTGCCCTGTGCTGTTGATGGGCACCAAACTCTGACAAGGCATGGCACCAAAGTGTGCATGCTTTGACAGGCATGTGTGCGCCAAACATGGGTTGCCTTTGCATTTGTGCATGCCAGTGAAACGCAATCTCGCTACTCAGAGCATTGGCGTAGATTTGTTCTTCAAGAGTGTGGCAAATCAAAGTCAGGGCTTGAGTGTTGGTGGTGTCTCATGCACCTGTCGGCATGCATCACCATGGAAGCATGTTACAGGTCATGACTCTGTATCGAAATGTCTTAAATATCCTTGACGGCGTCATGAGCGCATCGGCAGCAGGAAGCCTGTACGTCCTTATGAAAGCAGACTTGATCCAGAGTGTCCTTGGCACATGCTGACAAGGCATAAGCTGCTTATTGTATGCAGAGGGGTGCTTTCAAGTGTCTCAGTACAGTAAAACACATCAACCTTTCAGCGGTGTCACCTGCGTGTTGAAACTCTGCATCAGCGCGAGCTTGTGCACAGATTGGAGGAGGAGTGCTGGCTTACACTTTGTTGGGCATCAGCCACAACAGCAAGACTGGGGAGTGTGCTTTTCTGATCCTAGATCCTCATTATACTGGCAGTGAGGATATTGCCAGGATTCAAAATGGCCAGTGGGTTGCTTGGAAACTGCCTGATGGGAAGGCTGCAGCTGGAGGACCTCTATTTGTACAGACTGCTTTTTACAACTTGCTGTGTCCTCAAAGACCAAACATAATCTGAATTGAGGCATTTTCACCATATGCACTTCAAGTTGTTGTTCAGAGCTGCGTGTGGCAGTGCTGTAGTCGGCAGACGCCCGCCTTCATGTTTGCAGTAGCTTGTCCGGTAGTGATTGCTCTGTGTACCATACGTTCACTCAAGAAGGTCGATTAAATAAATTATTCAAAGTTCCTATTCCTTAGTGAACGAACGGTAGTCATATAAGCTGTGCAGTAGCATTGTCTTGCAGTTATGAATGATGACTTCCTCTATGCACGATCCATCAGGGGGGAAAGCATTAATTGTACCATGTTGACATCCTACCAAACTGGGTTCGTCCACAGCCTATTTTTAAGCATTCTGATCCAGGCATTTTCCCATGCGCTTCTATCGTACTCTTGAATGTCACGGTTCGAAAAACCAGAAGCTGTAAAAGGCTGGCCAAGTCGTCAGAGGCATAAACAGCCACAACAGCTGTTACAGCTGCAGCCAGATCCTACTTCCAGTATGATTGAGGCCGGTTGCGATGCTTGATGGCCTTGGTAAGTGCATTGTTGCATAGCCGTTCAATCGTAGGGATAAGAGTTCATGCTTGATCAACAGACTTCGTGGTGACGAGTCAACAAACTGCAGCTCACTATGCATATGTAAAATAAATTCCTAGGTAACTTGCTGCCTAGTCCAATGTGAGATTGGTCGGCCAATAGCATCTGATTTTCCGACATTATTCAGCTCTCAGCTCAGCTCTTGTGAAAGGCACTGAGTCATCGCTGTGCATGACATTGCATTTGTACCTTGCAGCATCACAGCTGGGTGCTCCCTCACCAGCAGCACTCACAAATTACTGCATGTGCTCTGGTGTTGTGGTTTCCTTCTGATTCAGGCATTTTTCTAAGCACTACAATTGTACTCTTGGGGATTTGCTTTGATCCAATACTTTCTGATTCTCTTTGCAAACTTGCTTGGTCACATGCTTGAAATATAAAATTGAATCACATCATTTCAGCAGGTCAAAAACAACAAAAGAGTTCAACATAGCACCCAAGATTGCAAGGCCATGCTGTAATGGAGTGCTTGCGTGGTCTTATACTATTGAACAAGCTGACTTCAGTGCAAAAGTACTCAAAGTCTAATTTACCATGCCAGCGAAGGGATTTGTAGATCATATTCTATTCTTCTATTGCTCCTGTACTAGGAAAAAAAAGTCACTACCTATGCATCACACTGCTGGTGCTTTTACTGCACCAGTTTTGCCACATAATCTGAATGCATCCGTTATAAGCTCATTCTGATGATAGCTGACCTTCATCGCATGCATTCCCATCCATGCCAAGTGATATCCTCAGCAGATCATTCATTGTGTCAAGCAAAGCAATCAACAAGAACACACCAACACCTCAAACTACATCCTGTCTGCAGATATGCAGGCACCATCAGATTTGAGAGCATTCATTTAGCTTTTGCCGACACAAAGGGCATGGCTGTTGACAATGCTGGCTGCAGTTTCTGTACAGGTCTGAATTACTGTACTTGCACCATGCCATTTGCCTGCTGAGCCTGTATCGGTAGACCTTGGTTCTGCTGGTAGTTCTTGGGCCGTCTGCCACAAAGCCCAGAGTCAGCCTTCGTTCTGTGTTCAACAACTTGCAGCAAACTGATCATACACATACCTAAAGAGCATGATGTGTGGCTCTGGATTGTGTATGGCATAGTGAACCCAGCCCCGTGATTGCTGTACGCCTATTCCTCTCCACTCATTCTTTGCAAGACCGCAGAAGCCGGCTTAGAATCCAGATCAGAAGCAGATTAAATTCGCAGCAGCAGAAAAGGCTTACCTCAGCCAACAAACGCTTCTTTGGCAGAAGAGCCGCGATGTCACTTGGCAGGACCACATGCCTGCATCAGACAAGAGCTGTTGTAAGAAGAGCGACTGTGCGGGCCCCTGAATTGCGGCAAGAACTTGAGTCGGTGACGGCTCGGCGATTTGTCAAGCTGTCATACGTGAGCTGCTGATGCAAAATGGCAGATGTAACAAGACATTCTGACCTGTACTCATATACGTCGTCGAAATATTTCTCAGAGTATTGAATCTGATTTGCAGGCATCTTGCAAAGGTGGTGCGCAAGTGTTGGTCAGAACGGCGCGGGTCGGGCAATCAAGATATTTCAGAAGCCGAACTCAAGAGCCATTCGTACAGCCGTATTGCCGTTCCATGGGGCTCATCTCAGGCCCCTAAGCGGATTATGAGAGGCAGCTGGCGCCAACTCGTTCAAATTTGAATTGTGGCAGAGCGAACCGGCGGAGCGAATTGGTGGATCTCTGCAAATGCTTTCTCCCCTTTTATTACAAACTTGGACGTTGCTGTACATGTTACTAGATTCTTTGAACAATCCTGAACGCTGCTGCTGCTACTGTACATGCATGCAATTACGTATACTGCCTATGATAGTACTAGCTAAGCCATTTGTTAGCCAAGGTTGATGGTACATCACACCGCGAAAATACATACATCTCTGATATAACGAGCATGCAACAAAAGCTTGATGAGTCAAAATGACGTCACATGCAAAAACGACATACATGACCTCATGCAGAGCGATCCTTTTGATACAAATACTCCACAAACCACAATATGTGATCGCCCATATCTTTTCGTGGCCTGCCTTGCAACACCGCTCTCCAGTATTGCAAAGTGCTACAAGGCAGCACCAAACAGCCCAAGCCGGGCGAAAAACCGAATCCATGCCTTGCCGTCCCACTCTGTGCTGGGAATTTTCAGATTTTGGTAGGTTGTCTTCAAATGCTGCACCGACTCTTCAGATGCTTGTAAGACCTGCAACAGCACATGTACATTTGTGATTATTCCGTGCATCCATCAAGTCTACCATGACAATGTGGTGCTACTTTGTAACGTGATATGCCACCACGTCCAGCTATTTGGCAGCTTTCGATATGTGTGCATGCGTCACAACAATGTAGTGCTTGTGGCTCACAGCACTGGAACATCTTGATTATTGTTACTGCTTGCATCTCCCATGTTATTCATCACTTTGTGGCAGAATGAGTGAGGTGTATGCTGTTGCTACATTTGCACAGTCATTGCCATTCATGAGTACAACCTCCAGACAGACTGCATTCAGGTACTACTGCACTGGGTGGCAGCACAACAGGCCCATTCATGATCAGGCATGAACCTAGAACCACAGAAGGACAAAGCTAGGCATGTCTCTCGGGGCGTGAAGCGCATGTGCTGCATTCGCACCAGCACAGTGTTTTGCAGATTGCTGTGAGACAGTTCTGCAACATGCACTGCCTCAGGAAAGAACGTATGAAGCCCACCTGATGTGTTGCATGGCAGAGCCCCTTGCCAGCCATGACCCCCAGCATCCCGTACAAAGTGGTGTACATCGAGAGCAGCATTGCCCAGATCCTGCTGCACACCTCTGGCCACTGCTGGAGCATTTTTGGCAAACACCCTAGTGGCGTCAACAACGTCGCTGCCAAAGGAGCCCACGGAAGCAACTGCAGCATGCGATGCCTGCTTGACAGCCTGCTGCCCAGCCGTGAGGCGCACCATCACACCTGAATAACAGCATCAATGTTGCTTACAGTCACTGGTCTCATGTTGGCAAAACATTATCAACACCAGTGATAATGATCACCAGGGGAGTGCTACCAGTGGTGACAATTGAAAAAGGGTGATGATACCGTTTATGCGCTATCTAGGTCCATCAATCAGAGCGCTGCAGTGTCCATGCTCGGGAGTACTTACAATGCGGAGTGCCTAGCATTGATTGACAGGCAATGTATATGCAGGCAATTCTTGTCCTTCCAGATTGGTCTGTTGCCCAGACATTCCTGTGCAGCCTGACAAAGCCCTGACAGTGCAGCATGGCAGACACATACACACCTGCAGATATCTGCCCCACTCCATGGTACACAGCTACGCTGGTTCTATGACCTAAGCCATAGGTTTTGTCAGCCAGCTCTTGGGAGAACTGCGCCACAGCTGTGGCAGCAGCAGCAGTGGACTGAGCTGAGTGCTGAGCAGCGGCTATCACTGCCACAAGGCTGTTTGTAGTGGCAGCGGAGCTGAAACTGCCTGCCAGCTGTGCAGCCTGACTGACAGACTGTAGCGCAGAGCTGGAAGCTGTTTTGATTGCAATGGGAGTGTACATTGCTAATGGGGTGATGAGGGGCTCTGGGGTGGTGACCTGGGGTACAGCCTTACTGGGCTGCTTGACCGGTGTGGGGTGCCATTGCTCTGAGGTGGCATTGCTTGATGCAGTTGCAACAGTGTCGTTGGTGCTCACCTGAATTAAAGCATAGCCCAGTGTCTTCTAGACACTGACAGTTCACAAACTGAGGGAGCACAATCACAGTCTAAACACAGTATACATTCAAGCACAGGGTTGCAAGCCTTTGGCTTTGGTGTCGCAACAATGGCACAGGCTCAGAAAAGCAGACATCTGAACACACACTTTGATTGGGACTTGACTGTGAGCAAAGCTGTAACAAGTACTGAAGACAGCAGGTACCATTGACAAGAATACTGTTGTTCAATACTGTCTTGTCTAATGCGACCTGTTGTCTTAGGGTTTTTGCTGCAGCCATGCGCACAGTCTAGCCCAAGCAAGGGGTTTGCTCAACATCAGCGACAAAAGACAGCAGAGACGAGCACCTGTAGTGATACAGGTTCTGCCTTGGTTGCCTTCTCAGCAGGTGCAGGCTGTTTAGGCTTCCTGGTGTGATTCTGTTTGGGACGCACAGCCAAGGTGCGGCGCCAAGAGCTCATCAAAACAGTGCAATCACCTCCCTGTTGGCGTTTTGAGGGGCCCTGATCCACCCTTTCCTTTGCATGTGCTCTGTGTCCATGCCTTTCTTTGTCCTGCAAACCATACCACAATGCTCAATGTGCAAGCTGTAGTTATGTATCTCTTCCTGTGCAAACCATGTGATGAGAACACTTCCCAAAATGGTTATGTTGCTGTTTCCACTCTCTGGAGCAGCAGTAAGCAACCTTACGATACACATGCAGCCAGGCTGCTGTTGCAACCCTGCTACACAGTGACAAAAAACTGACTAACTAACTAAACTAATGCAGGCCAGTCAGGGTGAAGGGCATAGCGTGATACGCTGTGCCAAAGATACAGCAAATGCAGCTGCTCAGGAGCTATGCCATGAAATGCCTTGCAGCACTGTGCCGGTCAGCTTGTGAGCAGCTTACCCTTGACGGGAGTCTGAGCTTGAGGCTGTCTGAGTGGCAGGTAGGCTTCCACATAGGGTACAGCCTGCAAAAGGCACAATCACAAGCAAGCTGAGCTGCAGAATGGTATGTAGTATGGAATCTATCATTAAAGTGTCATCAAAGCACACAAGCTGCTACATTCAACTGAGGATGACCACTATGCGGAGGTGCATGTGATTGCTGACACACACACTCTATTGGCAAATAACACATGCTACCTTGGAACCCAGTGACACAGCTGCCAATCAAACGTTCAGTCGCCAACCATAAAGTAGTTTGCTAAAGGGAGAGCTGCCAGACAGAGCAACAGACATGTGTCATTCAAAATACCTTCACTCTAAAGGGCCTGACATACAAGCCTCAGTCACGATCTTCAGTTTGGTTACATGACTGAACAAGGAAGGGGCATAGACCAGCAACCTAGTACATCCAACCTAGCCTGCTTGAACCCATAAGCTGACCCCACGTGCTGAACCTAACCCCTTCCCTGACAGTGTGGTACAAGCCAAACAAAATACGCCAAGTGTTGCAGTCCTGCAGCAGTTCTTGATACATCAAAGCTGGCTGCTGATCTATGCCACCTCCTTCATTCAATCATGTTCAGACATTCATCAGTAACTAGCAGAAGTGTACAGAGTCCTTGAGATAGTACAGCTGTTCATCAATAGCTAAGATACAAGTAGGCTGCAACCATTCAAGCTAGAAAAAGCCAGTGTGGAGAGATTTGGCACACCAGCCATACCATGTACAAAGACAAGCACATCTGAGGTCAATCGGTGACAAGAAGAGAAGCTGTCACAGCTGACGACTGCAAAATGGCTCCCATGTCAGGAGCAGATCCTGTGCACTGACTGTGTACATAAACCGTCACAGATAAGCCCTGATACACCCAAGGCCTTCCTTTGGAGCGCTTCCAGACAGCACCAGTTTGCCTGCCTGTTGTATCCGACGCATGTACCACTGTCACCATCTAGCGCCATCAAAGGTCCACACTCTGGCAGGAGTTGAGCGGTGCATAGCACTCTGGCCAGATTGCCACTGCTGTTCAAGCGCCTGAAACTGGCTGTGTTGGTGGCGGTTGACGGTTTTGAGGGTGTAAGCAAGGTTGGACACGACCTGTTCCTTGATGGCCAGCTCCTTGCGCAGGCCCCTGTTGTCGGCCTTCAGCTGCTGGATGTTGCCCACCAGGCACCCGACTGTGCACACCACGCCAGCAAGCAGGAAGCCAAGCATCCACCAGCTGCGCCTTCCGCTCTGTCTCTCGCCATGCTCACTGCAACACAGCAGCGTGAGGTGATAGTGGTGAAGCAAATGTACATGTCAACAGATAGTGACAGTGATGCTGATGTTTCCAAGTAACATCAGGTGCAGTAATGAAGTTTTGGACAATACTAGCGCCTGGCAATGACAGTGACAACCATAATAGTGACCCCTGCATTAATGATATCAGGAACCTGCTCAGGGTCAACCATACACATGTCCAACCTCGCTTCAAGAGGCTTTTGTCTGGCTCATGCACAGGCACATGGTTGCACCAGAAGCTAACATCATTGACATCATGCTTGAGCAAATGCTGTATAGCCCCCACACGCTGCTGTCACATACTAGCTACACCTCAGAGCACCTTTGTCCTCAGTCAGAGCCAATTTATGTCAGCAGAGCATGACCACCTATGAGCAAGACTATTCTAGAACACCACAAACAACTTGCTGTACAGAAAACGGTGCTGTAGCTGCTGACCTCTGTCTGGAACTCAGAGGGATTTTGCTCATGTCTCCTATTGCATCAACTCTTGTGAAAAACCTTGTCGAGAGTTGCAACTTGAACCTGTTGACATAGCAGACACCAGCGATGTCCCTCTGATTCCTGAGAAGCTTCCAGACACAGTTCAACCACCTGCCGCCTGTCAGCCTTGACAGAGCCAAACATGGTGTCAGGGTCGAGGTGGTTGTCAGCAAGGTGTGCCAGTCCACTTGCCATGGGCGGGGGAAAGGGGGGGGGGAGGGGGTGGGGGGGGTGCTTACCCATGCACATCTGCAGCAGCAGCCTCTGCTGGATCACCGGCCATGATTTCAGGCATGTCGCTTGCTTCTGAGCTAGCATCAGAGTCAGCTAGATCAGCAGCAGCATCCCACTGGCTGCCCTCCTGCCCCACTGACTCTGCTGCCTCAGTGTGCTGCCCCGCCTGGTGCTGGCTCAGCACAGCGCCAGGCTGCCTGCCAGCATCTTGACTCAGGCAAGAAGCCCGGTACCTGAGATGATGCGCACTGTTGCATCATGCGCTAAGTTTTGGTATAACGCCGCAGCACAGCGCAGCACAGCACAGCACAGCACAGCACAGAACAGCACAGCCAATTTTGGGGGGGAGAAGGTGGGGGGTGCGGATGCTGGATTTCCAGGTATGAGCTGCAGCATTGCCCTGCCCAGACTCAAACATTGCAACAGCTCCTCACACAAGCTGCACTAGCGATGCAACATGGATGTGAATTAATAGACTTGAGGGCCAATTCGCCGAATATTCTTTCTGCCAACAAAACTGGCAGTTGGCACTCGCCACTGTAGCAACTCAGGGGTCTTGCTTGAGGTAGGTGGTGACCTATAGTATCGAGCTTCGGTGGCCTGCTTCAAGGCAGCAAAGCCCTCCTCAAACAGCAGGCGCTTCAGGCTGGCCAGGTCAGAGTTGGTGGACGAGAAGGCCTCGCACTTGCCCCAAGGATAAGAGCGCACCGGCCAAAACCTGCAGTGGGAAAAGGAAGGCAAATATTTCAGTACAAACAGGTCAAGCTTTGTTGAGACAGTTGGTGCAGCCAGGCTATGGAGTTGGCCAAGGGGGCCCCGGGGGGGGGAGGAATGGTGGCAGCACAGGTCAAGCTGAGCTGAATGGTAGTGGCAGTGTGCAGGCAGGCGGGTCTGTGAATTCAGGGGCAAGTAGGGCAAGTACATGTATGCTTGATGTGAACAGTTGTGTACACGATGGAGTTCTTGCAAACACAAATGATGATGATGGTGCTGCTGCTGCTGCTTACCGTCCCACAGCCAGATCAGAGTGGCTGCTGGCAATGACAGCAAACGGAGGCTGACGGCACCCTTCATCTTCCTCCTGCTCCTGCTCTGACTCAGCAGCACGCCACATGACAGCCCTGCCCAGCCGCTCCTCCTCTCCTGCCAAGCGCTGCCTGACACGCACTCGGAAGGCTGACAGCTCACTCGGCGTGAAGATGTCCGCCTGCATGACAGTTGAGACTTGTTCACATCAACACTTGGCGGGCATTTGAACGCATGTGCACCGTTGGATGATGCAGAGGGAACCAGAAAATGCAGCAAGAGAAAGGCTCGATGTAGGCACAGAGCACCAACAACAGCAAGTGCTCACTTGGGAGACTGATATTTACATTGCACTGCACAAACCATTGACAACATGGGAGGGCAGAAAGCAGCCCAGCTGCCCAGCAGGCAAGGCAACCCAGATGGAGCAACAAATCAGGCACAGCGTGCTGTTGAACAGCTGTAGAGATGCCTGCAACTGTCATACAGAGCATGCAGGAGAGTCAATGTAAGGCGCCTTGCATTCAAGCTGTTGCCCGTAACCAATAAGGCACAAATAATGGCAACACCAGACAAGCAGACAAACAAATGACGTTCGCTCACACTCTTGCAATGATAGGCACAACAAACATGTCTAGCGACACATATGAGGCAAACGCAACTATGAGGTTATCTGCCCTGACCTTTGCAATCATTGGCACAACAGGCACCAGCTCAGACAGCTGCACCATATCAGCGACCTCAGCATCCTTCAGGTGGTTTGGGTTCAGGAAGAAGAGGCAGGCATCTACACGATGGTCATCGCCAGCCGTCATGGGCACTGAGCGGAGGGGGCTTTGCTCCCAAGCAAGGTAGCGCTCATTCTGCGCAGTGATGTAGTCTGGGATCCTGACATTGGTCTGGCCGTAGACCTGGCCTGGTGTGTCCTGCAAAAACAAGGGGGGAATCAGACTTGTGGCTGGCAATATAGAGAAGTTCGGGGAAGCAGTGGTTCTGGGCGGTGATGTTGCGGCAGATCTGACAGCTCCGATTGTGTCTGCAGTAATGCAACTTGCCCACACACACACACACACACACACACACACACACACACACACACACACACACACACACACACACACACACAGACACACACACACACAACACACATGTGCTGGACATGGGTGCAAAAGGTTATTTGCTCATATGCCACGAGCACTGTTTCTGTTTGAGTGAAATAGCAGCAGAATGTTTGTATGCAGTTATGCCGCCAGCTATGCTCAGTTCAGGTCCTAGTTATGAACAGAGCCGACCTGTCCTAAGTCCTTGTGAGATGTATGAAGGAACTCATTGTGCAAGGCAGGCATACAGGAAAACACGCAGAACTCTTGCAACATCAAATATTGTAGGAAGAGGCTTGTTACTTGAAGAAAGTAGTGGAACTTGGAAGAGGCATTGTCAATTGTGACTTCAGTGCAGAGCAGCCCTGGCGAATGCTCAAAGGTCTCATAAATGTTTGCTGCAGCTGCAGGACCCACAGGAACTCTTGCGTTGCTTGGTGAGTCTGGCTGGAAGGCAGATTTCAGATTCTCAATGAAGGTAGTCTTGCCAAGGCCAGACTCCCCAACCTGCAAAGCACCATCTAGCATTACGCTTGCACAGGCAAACACAGCTGACAAACAGCATGGAGTGTAGACTGCAGCAACTACCGCTGGCAGACCTTAATTCCAGTGCATGTAGTATGTAGTACCAGATCAGTAGGAAGGCTGCAGGTGAGAATGCCAGCAGGCCTGCACAACTACACTTCACAACTCATGCAATGTTCTGTCTTCTCGATTACAAAGAAGACCAGAACTGTTATTCAGGCATCCTATGGCAGGCAACTCAAGGTTGCACGGCATGCTGTCCTCCAAAGGGCAGACCAGAAGAACTGTGTGACCAACACCCCCGCATCCATTGCTATCATGTATGACAGTATGGCTTGGTCAAAGCGCCTCACCACAATGACTTTCAGGTAGCCTTCAGCACCCACAGCCTTGGGGCAGGGGGGAGCACTGGCACGGCGAATATCATTGCCCCGTTGCTCGGCCAGGCGCCATCTGCGTTCAGCAGTGTCCTCCTCATCACTACAGGGGTGCCCTACCATCACAGCAGTGCCAGAACTCTGCTCTGACATGCTGTCATCATTTTCAAAGCTATCATCGTCTCTCAAGTCGGCTTGGCCGGGAGAGACGCGAGCATCTGTCCCAATCAGGCTTGAGGAGAGGTCACTTCCTGACAAAGACGGTAGCAATATATGCTCATGATTGTTCTGGCCATTTGTTTGCAGCTCGCTAGGTGAAGAGGCCTGGGAGGCAATAGCTGAGCCTGGTGCTCCTGCTGAAGCTTCCGTGGTGTGTGACAGAGAACTGCTGGAAGGGCTTTCTGACGTTCGAGCTGTGCGTGACAGACCAGATGCCATGCTCCAGCTCTGTTCAGGAGAGGTGTCCACCACTGCTTCCAGCACGGCCGATCTTGGGGGGCTGCAACACCAGAAGTGTTTTGTTTGTAACAGCTGGTGAATGCCAGCGGCAGCCCTAGTGGAGACACACGAACCTATCGTTGCCGCGACTGGCCGATAGGTCAGTATCTTGAGGTGAAGTCGACTGTGCCTGCCTGGTCCCACCGACACCTGCAAGAGACGAATGTTGACCTGAACTGCGAACCATATCAGCGAGTTGCAGGGTGGGAATGACTGGGTGGGCATCACTGCGGGCAAGTCCCTTTGGTTTGGTAGGTGTCGGAAAGTCACTAGGACCGATCCTGTGCCACCTGACGACACGATTCGGAAGCAAGCACGCCATACTCAGCAGTTATTTGTACGCGTATACATTCAGCCGCTGCAAAAGGACTCGCTGGGTCCCGGGAAGGAACGTGCCGCTAACCTCACATGTCACGAAGCAAAGGTGACATGGTACTGTGAAGTATCATTGGAGAGTGAGTACTACGGACTGATTGTGGACAACAGAGTTGGTGCAAAGGTTAACCAAATGCGTCAATAGCAGAGAGCTTGGAAGAGGAGGTGCGAGACGTACGATCTCTGGATGCCTCATCTTCCGCATCCACCAAACTCCAGCTGTCTGATTCGTCAACCATACTGTCAGGGACTTCGAACTTGCAAAAACAAGACCAGCTTTTCAACAAGCTGGCCGTGCGAGGAAGCGGATATGTCAGGTCTATCAATGCTGCGACCCAGTTCAGATCGACTTTCCCGTATCATCAAGTTGTTCTTCTTCTTCAACCCGTGCTCTTGAACAGCTTGCAGACTCTCCTGGTTCACTCTACTGCAGCGCTTTGTGTCTTGCGTAGGGTTTTTGCTGGTCGGTCAGTCGGTTGGCATCTTCAGGCTGAGAGTGTCAAATTCAAGTTTGAAACGCTACCAACGCATGCCGGAACTCCTGTTTGACTGACGCTACTAACTGCAAGGCGACCCCAAGCAGGACAACCTTGTCTTTTGTATCGCCTCCTGTTGTTGCGTATATGGTACCGTAGCAAAGGACCTGGGAGTCAGGTCCTGCGACTGATGTGTTATGCAGCCTCGGCGGCAGCGCACTCCAAAAGTTTGCATCAACTTGACAAACTGCAAGTACGATCTGTGTGAGCCTTTTCCCTTCATCCCTCCTGCCTTGATGCATGTGCCCTGAGCTACCTGTCTCTCTTCTGCTGTAATTATTATGTACAAGAAAGAAAGAAAAGAAAAGAAAAACTACACCGTTAGGCGTCATCACGGGAGCCTCTAGACCTAGAGGCAGCACGAGGAATAGTTGTGTACCTTTGTGCTTTGCAGTCTTGTGAACAATTTTACTGTTCCCCCTCACATGACCATATACCTGCATCTTGTGAGTAAATGAGCACAGAGAAAGGCATTTGGGGCATGCTAGCAACTGTACCATGTTTTTGTGCAGTACCAAAGGTGTGTGCGCAACTGGGGTGGATTCAGGCTGTTGATGCAGAGGAGTGGGATGTCTTCTGGTCTGATCAATCCATCAGTCTGGCAAGAGCTGTTGCCATGCAGCCAATGCAGGTACTGCCTGACCGAAGTTGCTGTATACTGGTTAATCTGCCCTGAGCTTGGTTCATGCTTGCAATGTACTGTGACATTGTTTTCCAGACACCTGTTCGACATTTGTCCTGCCTGCAGAGGTTCTTGACCATGCAATTGCATTTCAAGTCACAGAAATATTTGTAATACGCCCTAAATGCAGAAAATCAATCATTTTGCCGGCATGCTGGAGCTATGCCGGAAAAAGACACTTGCACGCAACATCTCAGCAATGGCGGCACAGTTCCCGGGACACTTTGAGTTTTGTCCCAAGACATATGTGCTGCCAGAAGACCTACCATCGCTGTGGAAGGACTTCAAGTCTCCCAAGAAGGGCAAGACAAAAACCCTGATCTTGAAGCCAGACAGCGGCAGTCAGGTTCCCTTCAGTCACATACCATTTTCATGACCAAAACAATTGCACAACTTTTCCCTTGCATTGTCCTTGCATAGCTTGGAGCGGCAAACTGCAACGCAGTTTGTGATATCATTGCAACACCACCTGCAACTCACAACTTTTGCAACGAGCTCCAGTACTCTGTGTACAGAAACTATGCCCCTTTGCAGCTATAACAGCACAGCATTCTTGCAATTGGTAGGCAATCTTATTAATCTGGCCTGCCTTCCTCATAGCTTTGGCATGTATTTGCTATTGACTGTTTACTGCACACTCCCACAGCAAGAATGCTTGGCTCAAATTGCAATGGCTAAAGCAGCTTGCAGATACGCTGCAGGGTAGGGGAATCAAGCTGGTCCAGTGCGCCTCAGGGCTGCAGCAGGGCACTGAAAGAGTTGGCTGGCATTGAGATCATTGCTTCCAGGTATCTGCACAAGCCACTGCTGGTCAATGGCTTCAAGTTTGATCTGCGAGTGTATGTGCTGGGTGCTCGCCTGCGATCCCCTCAGAGTCTTCATCTACAGAGAGGGCTTAGTGCGGTTCTGCACTGAGAAGTATGCGGCACCTCAGGTGAATTTTGCAGTGGCTCTTGCTTCTCAGAGAGGCTGGTTGGGCCTGCTGCACATGGCGAGTGATGCCTCCTTCCGATTGCAATGACGTTTGACTGTGTTTAATACCTTTCATGCTTGATCAAGCATGTTCATGGCTAAGCTCTGTTTGCTGGGAAGGTAATGTTCCCCCTTGTACAAGGAGAATATTGTGGATACTTCATCATGCAATGACTCTTTGCTGCAGAGATCATGGCCAAAATCACATTATCTGACGAACTGTGCCGCCAGCGAATGCCTACCTCATCTCAGTACATGTTGCGACCACGAGTCCTTTGGGACAATGCAAAGGACTAGTTCTCTCTCTTGTGCTTCCAGGCAAGCAATTTGAAGGCAGCTTTTATGCACCTGACCAATTATGCTGTCAACAAACACAATGAGAGCTTCATCAGCGGTCCTGAGGCTGATAGCAGCAAATGGGGCTTTGCCACTCTCAGGTGACTTGTCTGTACGAACTTGCACTGACTGCACAGCTGCTGAAACAACAACATATGAGTAGCTCGCCTGACAAATCAAAACCACATATGTCAGTGTGAGATTGTTTGCTTGCTAGCAAAATGGAACCAATGCTTGTCATTCTGGCAAGTTTGTTTGCAGAGCGCTGAAGGTTTGCTCACAATGTATGCTGTCACATGGTATGCGAGCCATTGCTGTACCTGATTGCTTGTGTCTGCTGTTACTGATGATTACTGATCATCATGGCTTACCTTGATACAGTGACGTAAAAGCAGCACACAGTCAGCCCACCAACCTGACATACATCATATGGTTGCAATCCCGACCTGCCTGCACAACGATCATTGAACACTCATTGGTGTTGTAGGAACTGGATGGCAGCACAAGGACATGACTTTGATGCTATTTGGCAGCAGATTGAGGAACTTGTGGTGCTATCATTGCTGTCTGTGCAGCCCCTGCTGCAGCTCAACTACCGCACAGCCTTCCCTGCCACAGACAGTGGCTTCAGCTGCTTTGAGCTGCTGGGCTACGATGTGTTGCTGGACGAGAAGTGCCGCCCATGGCTGCTAGAGGTTAGCCAAGCTAGCTTTGCATGTGCATCACTACTAGCTGCTGCCGGTGCACATGGCATATAGTCACATACTATGTTAGTCAGAAGGCACACTTAGCAAGACAGAGGTCTCATCTAACCTGGCTTGCTAACCTGCCATCACAATTGTCAAGTGTGCGCCTTGCAAGGATAGTGACACATCAGACTGCTTTGCTAAATGTTGTCCGCTTGCACTCGTGTGCTGGCAGGGCCAAGTGCTATGCTATGCCATGCCATGCCGTGCCGTGCCGTGCTGTGCCATGCTGTGCTGTGCCATGCTATGCTGTGCCCATGCCGTGCTATGCCTATGCTATGCAATGCTCTGCACTGACATGTTCCGGCCTGAACTGCTCAGTGTCACCAGCTGGTGCACCTGCTATACTTTGCACATGCTCTCGCAACTACTCCATATTGATGCCAGACCGTCGTTGTTGGGGTGCTGAAGACCAGAATAACTCTGTAGGTATCAGTAGGGTCCTCGACAGTAACAGCTGTTTGCAAGCATTCACGGTCTGGTTCTCGCCACTAATTCACTGCAGCCTTGCAGGTGAATCACTCGCCCAGCTTCAGCACAGACACGCCTCTGGATCTGGATATCAAGAAGCAGCTCATTCTTGACACTCTGGCTCTGGTTAGAGTGGATGCCAAGCAGCTGAGGAGAGGCAAGGCTGCAGACAAGCAGCAAGCTGCTGAGCGTTTACTCAGAGCCAAAGGCAGAGCAACTTGTGACCAGCCCTCAGCTGTTTCAATTGATGAGATGCAGTCCATCAGGTACAGGATTCACATTGCTGATGGCCTTTTTGGGCAGCTGTTGTCATCCTTACTCACCAGCTACCAGTCACCTACCACTTTTCCTCTGTATCACACGTGCCGATGTTTCCATGATGGGTGTGGGATCCAAGTGGCCACTCAAATACCAGTGGTCCCAAGGCTCATCGGGGTGGCTCAATGTCCACCTTTCAAGTGCATTGCTGAGAGACTTCCTGTCAGCTTCATGACACACATCACAAGCATGCTGCTCTACTGGGGACGCAAAGTCATGCAAACTTATCTATGCTCAACATTGCTTCTGCACATGCACTTGAAGCCGACCAAATTTTGCTGGACTCCTCCTGCCGTCCAGAGTTGCATTACTCCTCAAACAGACCAACAGCAATATCTATCTTGATCCTAGGCCATTCCTGCACCACTAGGTCGCAGACTGGTATCTTTGTATACAGATTGACAGCGGCTCAAAAGAGGGACAGGTATGAGAGCCGGCACATGGGCAACTTCAGGCGCATCTATCCCGCTGCTGCACCTCTTGTGCAGGCCAAGTATGAGTGGCTGCTTCAGAGCTCGGCTCGCATGTTTGCGTCCTCCATGATGGCCAAGGCCCACCACACCATCGGCAAAATCCAGGTTGGCCTCTGCTCGGTGCACAGCAGGAGCTGGGTCCTGTCAGCATGCAGGACAGTATGATGGTATGCAACTTTGTTGCATCTCCTCGTTCACTACAACAGGATCAAGATTCCCATTTTGCAAGATACTCTTCAGCATTGATGCCTCACATGAGTCTGCTAGAACACAGTACTCATACAAGATGTTACCATCACTATTCATGAGCTATATGCATGCATGACAAGCCTTGTAGAGGAGGCATCTCTTTTACAAGAATACTGTGTACCATATACTCTGCATGTATGTATATATATATATACGCATACACACAGGTCATTGACAAAGGCAGCACATTGCACATGCATGGTGACATACTAGCACAGGACTCACAGCACAAGACACACCATACAGACCTGATCTGATGTGATGGCCCTCATGCAGGAGCAACGCAAGCTGGAAGTGCAGCAAGCAGCAGAAGCTGAAGCAGCCAGCAAAGCAAGAGCCAGCCTGCTGCGCAAGAACCGTCAAAAGGCAAACCAGAAGGTGCTGCTGGAGGCTGAACGGCTGAAGGCTAAAGGGAAAGCCACAAGGGAAGCTGCCGGTCAAGCCCTTCTGGCTGCTGTACGCTGCCAGCTGCCGCTGGGTGAATGCACTGATGGGGATGCAGACTTTTCAGGTGTCAGATGCACAGACGATAGAGGCCTGTCTAGCAGGCTCAGTGATGTATTGAGTAGCCAGACAGAAACAATGGCGGGTCAGGCAATTTGCAGGCAGCAAGAGCAAAAATGCCTACAGCACCGTCTGACAGCGGATTGTATACTGATGAGGCAAGACCAAGGCATACCCCCATATGGGTCCAAGGTACAGAATGGCACAGACGCTTGTTCACATTGTCAAGCATGCATTGCGCAGGAATGCTTTGCGCAAGGAAGTGAATAAAACCCTGCTTTGTGCAGGTCCTGCCCCTCAGCTCAGTCTCTGCCAAAATGAAGCCGCTGTTGGGGATTGGGCAGAAGCCCACAACCCCAAGATACAGAGTCGCAAGGCCGCTGCCCCGGAAAGCAATGGCTTGCCTGATGTTAGTGGCACTGGAAGCTTGATGTCTGCAAGGAGCCTTGGGCGGGCCTCGTCAACGTGATGCAGCTGCACAGCAGCAAGTAGCCACTGCAGCATGCGGTTATCCAGACACCAACTGCACTCCAATCAGAAGAGGTGCAGCACATGTGAATGCAGCCAATGTCAGTATCACTCAGGCCAGAGCGTTTCCAGTCAGGCAAGGCAGCACTGGCACGCTGAAATCAGGTTTGATGCCAAGAAGAAGCCTTACCCTGGAGCGCTTCCCCATTGATTCAAAGCCCCTTGTGAGCAGACGCTCTGTGTGTGCTGCAATGCAGCCCTCAGAGCCTTTGGAGGTTGCATCAACAGCCTTGCAGCTCATGGGTGCGCCCTTTTGCAGCTTTGGTGGCAGTGCAACTGGTCAGGGTGGTCAGCTACCCAGGAGCAGTGGTAGCAGCGTGAGCAGTGGCGGTGACAAGCTTGCAAGAAACAGCTTGCTGCACAGCTCACACCTGTCAGAAGGCACTGCGCCTGCTACTGACTCAGATGGTGGCAGCATGATACCTGCAGTCACAGCATCAGCTCACAGGCGCAGCACCTCCACGACATTAGGTAAAGAATCGGTTGTGGGCCATGTTTATAGCTAGACTTGTGCATTCATGACCCCTGGAGTGGCAAGCGTCTTGTGATCTTAGAGCAGATGCATTAGCGCATAGCAGCAAGTCATGCAAAGCCTCAGTTTGCTTTGGAGATGTGGTGCATTCTTCTTTGCTCCCAGGCATCTCATCAAGAAAGTATGAAATTTGCCAATGAACCAATTTTGCATCGAAGTCTGCATTGTCAGTGTGGCAGATTTGTTGCATGAAGACTTTTGTATCACGATCGTGGCAACTATACCTTTGGCTGTGTGCATGCAGCTCTTGCTTCAGAGCTGGCAATGCCACCGTCACTCTCCCAGCTGCTCCAGTCGAGCAACCAGAAAGCCCTGCAACAATGCTAATACTTGCTTGGCATGAGATTCAAGGGCTGCTTGACTTTTCAAAAAACAACTATAAGAAGAGTACGCAGGCCACTGCAGTTATATGCCGGCAAGCATTTGCTGTGTTGCGTCGGTTTGTACAGTCGGCACGGTTTGAACATGCTCAGAAGATTTTCGTTGACACTGATTAAGGAAGTCCAGAAGTGCCAGGCAAGGGTTAGCAATCAGTGTGACGCCAGTGATCTTGCATGCATGTGACTGCTGTGTCCACTTTAGGGTGGGAGACAGGAAAGCGTCTTTGATACACGCATCGCACGAGGCGCATATCAACGTGCATCACTTGCCACGACATCAGCAGCACACAATAGCCCACATGACACTCCCTCACCATCAACAACGCAAGCAGCTATAGCCTCAACCTCCCAGCACCGGACTGCTGCAGCAACTTGGTCAGATGTACCAGCTCCCGCCAAGTTGTTGGGCTCAGCAGGTGCACCTTATTGTCAGCTTTGCATATGGCCCTCAGGACATGCTTGTTGACAAGGACGAAACCAAAGAACAGGTTGTACAGTTGCTGTAACCAGTTGCTCTTCTGTTCTGCATTGTAGCATCAGCTTGTGTGCATCGCAAGCATACATAAATGCAAGGTGGTGTATGCAGGCGTGATTCCATTCATTGCACTGTCTCCACCGGTGGCTGCCAGCCTGCCATTGATATCTGCAGAGCTCCTGCAGAATGCTGCACTCCTGCAAGTAGCGTATGGTGCAAGCATTGCATCTTTCTTGGGAGGGAATACATTGGGCCATGGCCATGGCGGAATATGGAGGTGGGCAGTGTCATTGCTGCATCGTATGTGTGTTTGCAGGCTATACTAATGTCATATCTGCTGGCCATTTTTGCCAAACAAAGAAGCAGCTCTATTGCATCATGTGTTGAATCACTTCCTGCATCTAATGCTAGCATGCTCACACAGTCAGCACAATGGTGCAAGTTGGGTGGGACAAAGATAGTTTGGGTGTTCACTCACGTGCTGCGATGCATGCAGGGAAGCAAGCAAGCATGCAGATGGGCACAGATAGATATGTGTGGAGTGTGACACCATGTCTAATGGCCTGGCCGGCAGTCATCATGGCCCCAGGCCCAGCATCACTTGCCATTGCTTCAGTTCTTGCTGTTGTGCATGCTGTTGACAGCAGATTCACCAGTCAGAAACTGCTACCACAATGGTATATGGTTCTGAGGCGTCCTTTGTCTGCTTTTGCAATATCAGGCATGCTCATCACCCTTGTTGGGTCCTTTGTATATCCCGAAGCTCAGCAACAGCGGCATGACTCCCACAAAGGCAAACAGCAACAGCTGCAAAGCTAGGTTTGGACGGTATGAGAAATCGTGTGATCTCCACCATTTCCACATGCGCTTGGACATGTGCATGCGCATGCACAGCCTCGGCACAGTTCATCAGCACACTTTAGATTGTATATATAATATTTTGTCAGAAGTCAGAACCAAAACTCATTGCTGCGCCTCATATCTGCACAGCACACATTTGTAACCCGGAGTTTGTGTCGGACATATCTTCATGTTTAGACCTGGTTTACTCCTGTTTGCATGCTCACACACTGTCGTTCATCATCAATGCTGTCATGAATTTAGCAGCCACAGTCTGCTGGCTGCAGTCAGCTCATTCACAGTTTGAGTCTCTGCAAAGCACTGGATCATGAGCTAGCATAACATGCATGATTTGTGAGACATTCAGCTGAACGGCAACAAGGTGACAAGAACAGATATCTTGCTATGCATATAATTGCCATATGGCAATTATATAATCATCATATTGTCGAGGTATCCTGAGGAGTGTCCGAGCTCTGTAGCCACATATCATGATCCAAATGCCTTGAACTCCACATTTGAGGACCAAATCACATGAGTACCGCACACAGCATATTGACGTGAACTAGCATTCTTCACAAGGCCAGGGTCTAGCTCTTTGTGTTATACATGGTTTCGGAGCTTCGAGTTACGGTTGCACAGATGCAATCTCATGATCACAAGCATGGGGAGCGTTCAGGCAATGCCTGCCATGTGCAGCACATTTAGCAGTACCTGCCAGCCGTCTGCTTTGTCCGCTACTTCTTGTCGGGTATGCTGCACGTCTCGACGCAAGCCCACACAGCGCTGTTTGCTCACTACCTCGCAGGCTGCAGCGCAGCAGACAGACGTCAAGACACTACTATCGCAGGAGGAAACGCAGAAAGCACTGCAGTACCAGATAGACAGGTCAAAGCAGGTACCACCTGCCACGCAGCAGCAGGAGCAGCCGTCTAAGGAATATGAAAAGGAACTGGTAAAACGGCAGAAATCGGCTCGGCAATGGATCACACCGTGGCTGGTGAGTTTTTCAACGGCCAGGATTTTGACTTGGGTCGCGTAACACGTGTTCTTGCCGCAGACGGTGAAGGCTAAGTCCAAATCAGTGAACACCATGGCTACCTTGCGCACAAATAACTCTGGTTTGTCAAAACAGCAGCAGGACATGGCGCTGAAACGGTTGCTGGGACAGTCCTGGCAGGTGCAACTTGAGCTTTGCTGCCAAGACAAAGCCTGTCCTACCAGTGCCATGAGAGTGTGTTGGTCAGCAATGTTTGTGCTCTATGAAGCTTACCTTTGACAGGATCTGCTGATTGCTTGTGCCTGGATGGTAAGCTGCACATGCATGTGATTTGACATGAGCACATTGCAGGTTGCAGCTGCACATCCTGTAGCTGTGGATGAAGGAGATGATGAGCTGGATGAGGAGTTGCCAAGCCTGCAGGAGTGATGCTTCATGAGTTTTCTGCAAGCCTTGCAGATGTGCATGAAGTTGCAGCTGGACAGCAATGGGACCTGCAGTCTTAGTGTGGCAAAGTACAAGCCAGCGTGCCAACATCTAAAGACCAGAATTTGCCCTGGGAGGGCAATAGTACCGCTGCATTGCTGCCCGTTACACCTCAGCTGTGCCTGGCAGGGTCAAATGGCGCCAAGCAAATGACAGCAATGTGAGGCTTCAGTGTAATCCTGAGTCCATTTTGATCAGGTTTTGCAGCCACCTTGTGACAACCATGGCAGGATTTGCGGACACAGTTGCGAGAATAAGCTATGTGTCTTTTGCAGTTCACTTTTGCACTGGTTTTGGGCTGATCAGTGCTTTTCATCAAGTAACATTGCACAAGGACTATTGTGCACAGCATCATACCTTGCTTGCAGCAGGTGTTGTCGGGCAAAATTTCAGATAGCAGCGACAGCTTGATCCTACTGCTGGGCCAAGTTTTTGGATTGTATCGTCACCCAGGTATACGTATACGTATCTGCAGCCGTGCTTGCTGTCTCACTGTCTGTGTTGCATCTGAGAGTCAAGTCGTAAGATACCAAAAAGTGTTTCAGAAAATTTGATGTCAGAAAGATCTCCAGCCTGACATTTGAGACGCATCCAAAATCTAGGTGGTTGTGTGAGTCATCCAACCCTACTGTACCAAAGAAGAAGAGATTGACAAGGTGGTCTTACCACATGTCAAGAGACAGCGCCGTTTCACTCGACCAGTTTTGCTTGAATATCGGGTCAGCTGAGCAAGAGGCCCAGGTGCAGTTCCTGATCAAGCTTTGCCACTAGTACGGTACCACCTAGTATGGTACTCAGGACTGCCACTCAGTGAGTGGCACTTGGTGCAAACCTGACTTTACTTGATCTGAAGGATAATATTATCAAACTTGATCAGGTCAGGATTGGCTGAAAGGCAATAATTGGAGCACAACATACCGTTTTGTCCTCTTTGGACGGCTGCAATGCATGTTCACCTGGCAGGACCCTGATGTGCTCGGACAGATCTTAGCTAACCTCAGGTCGCAGCACGTGCCCCAGGGCCTGCCACAGCACATTTCTAGAGAGGGTCTAAAATGCTTCTCTATGCATCGATAAGCATCAAAATTTGCAGCACTCCGGGGGAGGCTGACGCTGTTGTGGTATCAGCGCAGCTCAACTGCATTTCCCACGAAACAATGTGGATCTGCCAATCAGCGTCTGTAGATTCATTCAAGGTGACAAGATACGCATACAATAATAACGCTGTATATGTACCTTCAGTCAAGGAGCTCGGGGCTGTGGTGTGCATGCTGCGTGCAATCTGGACACTACAATTCTCAGATGTATTCAGACCCATGCTCGTTGTGCAGCATGTATCAGCAGCAGCCCTAACTGCATGTTACAGGGTGCTACAACCAGCTTGTAGACATCGCTAGCCGTGACCTTTTACTAGCCCCGTTACGCTGCACCTAAAGATAGGAAGCACTGAGGAACTTGATTAACACATGTCTGCAAAAGCACAATGCCGCCAGCAAGCTGCATATCAGATAATTCTGCCATGGTCAGTGCTGCTATGCTTGTGTAGCGCTGCAATTGCCTCCCTCACCAAACCTTGCTTGTACATGACTAATTGTACAAACATGCTCTAAAATGAATTACTCCTTTTACAAGTTTGGGTCAGTGCGTAGAGTTTGTCTTCTCTGGCGGTAGGGCATCGTACAATGAGGACCCCTGGCTAAAAGCTGGTGGGCGTTTAAGGTGACCGCTCATGAACTTCTGAAACTCAGGCTTAGTTCGGGCAGGGGCATGTTGAGTTGTGACCTGTTGAGACCTGGAAGGTGTTGGTACGCCATGCCCTTTGTTGATTTGGGCAGGTCGCACCTCTGTTTTGATAACATCAGCAAACTGTCCTTTTGTGCTTTCAGCTGCTTGAGGTAATGCATGAGCACCATCTACTTTTGCTTGTTTTGTGGGACGTTCTGTCTCCGCATGTGCACCTCTTTTGTGAGCTGATGAGCCTTCATTGTGCCTCAAGATGTACAGCCTTGTTGAAGCTCCAAACAGAACCTTGCCAGCAGCTGCAGTGATGGGCGTAGGTACTCCCTATGATCAAGCACATGTCAGCCAGTGCGACAAAGAGCACAAAGGTAGCCGCAGCAGTGACGGTTTCACCTTGACAGCCTTCTGTCCATTCACAAAAGTTCCATGAGCAGAACCTTGATCTACCACAAACCATTTGTTGCTCTCACGTTGGTAACATACAAGAGCATGCTGTCGGGATATTGATGCATGATCCAAGACAACATCTGCATTTGCACTTCTGCATCACATGCAGTGTTTAGTCAGTCCTTAGCAGCTGTGGCGTGCTGTACAGACACTATGTACCACCTGCCAGAAGTGCAAGGTCTCAGCAAAATGTGGCAGGCTGTGCTGAAAGTATACACCACCTGCCAAAAAGAGTGCAAGGAGTGTTCAGGTCAATCTGCTGCACTGGTTCACCACTTTTCTGCACCTCCAAGTAACATCCAGCCGGAGGTTTTCCAACCCAGTCCGGCGCAGGGAAGCTGGAAGAAGGCGCTACAGGCTGCTTGCCAAGCTTTGCAGGAGGCGGTGGCATGGCTGCTGCTGCTTGGGCCTGTTTCTGCTGACGCCGAGAAGCAACAATTTCAATCGTGCCTGAGTTTGTCGAAACAACGCCGTCTGGCGCAGATGTTCCATCTGTAACCAAATTCTGTTGCTTAGCGTGCGCTGTAATGATACCTGGGAGCGGGAGTTGGCACCAGGGTGCGCACCAGACTTGTTTTTTATGAAGGCTCCGATGCCAAGTCTTGCAACTCTGCCTTGAGGAGCACTAGGAGCCTCATCATCGTCCTCCCTCCCACTCCACCTGTCCATAATTTTCGTCGAACGTCAAGATTAAGGTAAGTCGATGTAACGCTTACCTGCTGTTTTTGGCAGAAGTTTGGGCGACCTCAGAATCCCCACACCCTGCTTACTGTCTACTACGGCGTATACAGCAGGCATACCCAATCAGTGCAGTGTGCTAATCAGTGCAGCACAAATCCAAAAGGAAAGTATGGTAGCACAGCAAAATACGATGGCAAAAGCAGGATCCAGAGCATTTCTCAGTTTGGTGAGGTGTGGTCTAGTCCTTATGACCTGGCTACGAAACGTAGTGTAACATGGGTGGTCAAAGTAGCCGGCCCCGCAGCAGGCAGGTCGCTGGACAAACCAACAATCTTCGAAAGCATGTTAACCAATATCAACCGTTGTATGGCGAACACATAACATCGGTAAGCTCGGACGCAAGAGTCAGTGCTATGTTGTGCTCGCAGTGTCGCTTTCTTCAGGGTTTATTGCGGACCAGCACGTGCTGCAGTCTGAACGTTGCTCATCTCACAGGCGACTTTCAGATGTGTCCCACATGGGCACCATTGTCAATGGACTACACCCTAGGCACTCACCATTGCCAGTACCTGTATAAAGTGGTGGAAGATGCAGGTAGGTTCCTCACCAATCAAGAGTCTCTCCGGTTGTTCTTCGTACAACATTCGCAAAAACTGTGTGCTTGCTCTCAGAGGCCAGGGTGCAGGACTGGGAACGTGACCGGCAGGAGTGCGCAGCTGAAAAGGTGACACACCCGGCAATCCTATGGCTCTACAGTTCCCAAGGGCCTTCCCAGTCAGCATAGCACAGCGTCATCCTGAAGACGTATCAGTTTGTACCATCATACACCAGACTGCCAGCGTGCTTTGATGCAGATTGCCATACATTGTTCCACTCATGTAGTCACGTTGCAAGAAACCCACTTTTCCTTTTGCAAGCAGCAAACGCAACCACGGTTGACAACATCGTCAATGGCATTTCTGCAAAGTTGGCACTTCCTCAGACCGGTATCGCTGATTACAATGATGCCATTTGTCAGGCTGTGGCGCATAGGCTGATGCACGAGGTAGTACCAATCCCTTGCACAACAAGAGGTGAAATTGCTCTTGGTGCTTAGCAAGCTCGTCAGCTTTTGAGTATGAGGCCGCTTTACAGACTTTGTAGTGAGAAAGTGGTCATCAACACATGTGCTGTATGATCATATGCAGCGTCAAATATTGCTTTCTGGTTTATCAGCAAGGGCAAGCAAATCATGATGATCTGAATTATTGCATGTGTACCAAAAGCATCCTGTGGGTCTCATGCATCCAATTTGTGTCAACAGTCATCTAAGCTTGCTATGACTGTGATCACATCTTGAGCTGCTGTCGTTGCGGCTGTAACATAATGCATATGCCTTACCTGTTGCACATTTGCCGTAGATAAGCATCAGATCTGTTTTGACATAATGTGCATATGTACCACTTTCTCACTGCAAAGTCTGTAAAGCGGCCTGATACTCAAAAGCTGACACGCTTGCCGAGCACCAAGAGCAATCTCACCTCTTGCTGTGCGAGGATTGGTACTACCTCGTGCATCAGCCTATGCGCCACAGCCTGACAAACGGCATCATTGTAGTCACCAGCGATATCTGTCTGAGGAAGTGCCAACTTTGCAGAAATGCCGTTGACGATGTTGTCAACCATGGCTGCGTTTGCTGCCTGCAGAAGGAACAGTGAGTTTCTTGCAACGTGACTACATGAGTGGAACAAGGTATGGCGATCTGCATCAGAGCACACTGGCATTCTGGTACAGTATGTCTTCAGGATGATGCTTTACTATAACTGCTGACTGGGAAGGCCCTTAGGCACTGTAGAGCCATAGGATTGCCGGGTGTGTCACCTTTTCAGCTGCACTTTTCAGCTGAAGCACAAGCTTCATTGGGAACCTGTTCACAGGGCAGCTGCAGAGCACTGTGCAGGGCCCTGTCTGTGGCCATTCCTTTGCTGACTTTCTGGACGTCAGCTTGCCGCTGCCCCGCAAACATGGCAACGGGTCTACCATCTTGTGAAGTGTGCCTGCAGCCATGCATCAACAAACACATGTTGACGTGTGTTCACAATTACGTAACTTCCTTAGCATGTGGAAGTGTCAAAACCCAAAGGGATGTACAGTGCAGCAGCACGCACACACATGGTGCCAGAACTCAGTTTGCAAGATCTATTCGGAGTGTTGTCAGGTCTCGCCTTGCTGACATGTGCATGACCTTTCCTGGTGACAGCACTCAACATGAGCTGCAGTGTCTTGCTGCTTAATGCTGTTCAATAGCTGGAGCTCACTGACGTACGTGCAAGAGGAGCAACAAAAAGAGCAGGATGACGTGGAATGTCATCACAGACGTTTTCGGCTGCTGATCAGCTGCTGGTGCATTCGCCATCTGTTGAGTCCTTACTTGTGCTCGCAGGAATGCCTGGAGGCTTCCACCAGCAAGGAGACCCTGGAGAAACAGGAAGGGTACAATTGCCAGGCCTGCAAAAGCCAGGAAGTGTGCGCGACACTGAACCGGTGTCCTCCTGTGCTGGTAGTGCACCTGTCAAGGTTCACCTCCACTGCTGCTGCTGCATCTGTTGATTGCTGCTGGCAAGCAGTCATTCTCGCCCTTCTGCAAGGTATGTGAATGCAACACCTCTTTATTTGCATTTTATGCCTGAAACCTGTGCTTTTGGTGCTTGCACAAATACACCCAGATAGCCACACAAGAGCATGTTGTTGCATGGCTGGGATGTGGTGACACATGTGCAGTGCATGATGTGATAGCATCCTGGTATGGCAGCAGCCAGTCCAAGGTTCTGGCAGAAATTCAACAAATCGCACACTGCATCTACAATAACCCCAAGAGCATCATCCTAAAAAGTGCACTTGTGTGCAGAGGACAGGAAAACATTGCCTGTGGATAGCATCCTCTGACTTGTTGTTTGTGCGGGACACCTCACCGGTGGAAGTGGTGGACAAGCTGGACTTGTCGCCGTATTGCAGTGGAGCTGTACCAGTGCCTTTGTACAAGCTGG
>JAYKYS010000300.1:0-46651 GCA_036924285.1 Asterella californica | reverse complement strand
AATTTGTTCGGAATTGTTTATTAACGTAAACCAGAATGGTACAACATATAGGGAAAGAGGGTTTCACGACCGCTTGTTTGCATTGGGTTGCTGAATGTGAGCTGCACCTGCGCTGCTCTGCCGTTCAAGAGACCCAGGCATTTGATTGATAGGACCTTGTTGAATGTGAGGGTGTGCAGGCCCCTGATACCCTTGCGAGTACATGGGCGGCCGAGCACCGGGGGCAGGCTGGTTCATTTGATGGCTGTACATCATTCCATATGGTCCTGGCATCACGCCATAGCCAACAGGCTGACTGTAAGGCCGCATGTTGTTTTGCATGTAACCCATCATCTGCTCTGGAGATCCTGCACATCCAGAGCCAGTCAAAGTCTATGTACCGTGTGTTAAGCATTAACCTCAGAATCCAGTGGTTTTGGCAAATACTGCCAAGCAAGTTTTACTCACGCACACAGTTCCTTGAGGAGCAGCATGATGACTGCAGATTACTTTGACTCTTATGCAAAAAAGGTAAGAACAGAAGCTAATTAGCAGCAGCAATTGGCAATGGAGCGACAGCGAGTTCATACCTGTGCCCATCATCTGCATGCCAGGCATCATTCCAGGCATCACGCCAGGCATCATGTAGGTGCCTGATATTGGCATGTTCTGCATGCCCATGGGGCCATTGGGCCTAGGCCCAGCCATGTGCATGCCCTCAGACTGGGGCCACATGTGTTCAGGTGGCATATAGGGTCGTCCCATGTGTCCCCCACCTGCCAGGCGCCGGCCATTTGTTAGTTGTGTAAGTTGATCAGGGTCGGATACACAGTGCCATGTGTTGGTGAACACTCCTCCAATATCGTAAATGTTGGATGGAAGCACATGCTCTGATACACATCAAGCCATGTAGTAGCAATGGTATATCGAGTTGCAGACACATGCTCATGAGCATGTATATACCTGGAGATGACAAGTACAGTCAAGACTGAAAGCTGTAACGATGCTGTTGATCCCTGGATATGGCCAAAGCTTGACAGCTGGTGCACTCACCGACCTTGCACAGGTAGGTACGTTCACTGCTGCAGCAACAGAGTATGTGCAGAAAGTAAGCCAGACATTGACAAAGCAGAACACTTCCTGCCAATGTCTTACAATGCTTCTTTTCAGCAAACCCACGTTTACTGATCAGTTGCAACCTCTAGACCTTCAAGTGGACATCTGCTGTTCACGTCTGACACCTGCTTAGCTGGCAGTCAGGCTGTTATTGCAGGCATGGATGCCGCAACTGCTGGAAGCAATTCAACGTCCTGATAGCAGTACTTGCAACCAGCAGGCTTGTATGAATTGGAGTAATTCCTACATTCAAGCGTGCATGCAATAGCATGACTACAGGCTCACCACCTATCACATCTTATTATACCTAGGGTGGCGACTGCTCAACACAATGAGGAGAAGATCACACCGCAAACCAGGCTCGGAGGCAAGCAAAGAAAAGAGAAGTCTACGCCGTTAGGCGTCAGAACAGAAGCCTGTTTACCCAGAAACAGCCCGGGGTTCAGGCTTGGTGCCAAACTGACCTCATCTGCATGCTCAAGTGAGTCCAACATACTGCCAACCACAGCAAGATAGATAGAAACGACTTGTTGCACAAGAGCTCATGAGCAGCATCAAACAGGGCAGAGGGGGTAGGAGGGGCTAACCTGGGCGGCTCTGGGGACTAGGGCCCAGCCTGCCTTGACTGTACGCTTGGGGCGGCGCTGGACCCCCGTGGATTCCCCCCTGGGAGGCGCTGCCTGGTCTGGACTGCCGCTCCTCTGCTGCGGCTTGGCTGCCACTGTGTGATGATGCACTGGGCCTGGGCCTGCGTGCAAGCCAACTGTTGAAAGCAGGGGGAAGGTGTTGGGGGGAGGCGGGGTGGATTGAATTACAGGGACGAAACTACCCATAAAAATCCTGTCAGATGGCTATTGCACAGTGTGATGATGCATATACAGGCTATGGTGCACCAAAGTGAGGAGAGCTTGGCCTGAGGACAAGATTCTGATTTGGGTTGGTAAAATGGCTAGAACCAAATGCAAGAATACAGTGCTGAATAAGGTATGCAGCCAGTAGGGTCTGGCATCAGCTAAGTCACTTGAGGAAGAGACGAGGCCACCTGGAATATACATGTTTGCATCATTGTGAAGAAAGCAAGCAGTCTGAAATATTCCTGCCAGCTTTGTACAACAGACATGTGCAAGGGAGTTTTAGTTTGACGGTGGATCAACCCTGCCCTGGTGCCAAAGGCCCAGGTACAACACCTTGGGCTTTCTCTGAGTAGGTTGGCAAACCCTCGCCATGTTTTCCATTCACATCACCCTTAGCTGATGTAAGGCAAGACAGAGCTTGGAGTTTGCTGCCAGGGAAAGCTTTGAATGCTGCTGTAATTGCAGTGAAGAACTGAAGTAAGGAGTTAGACAGGTGTTGCGGCAGGTGACAGTGAGGGCGTCAGTATAGAGCAGGCGTGTACCCTGGGCGAGGGCCAGTGGAGTGGTGTGAAGGGGGCAGGGAGGATGCAGAGGCCAACCCTGCTCCAGCCTCCTGCCCTGCCCTGCCACCAGGTGCAGCAGAGCCTTGTGGCTGAGCAGGCTTGCTGACTGGAGTGAAGGAGGGAGCATTCACGTTCAGCTTGAACTCCCGGGCAAAAGGATTGAGCTTGGATGTGGGTGCAGGCTCAGGCTGTGCCTGTGCTGCCTTCCTGCTGTCATTGCTCATGGCATTGCCTGCATGATGAGCCCAGGCAATTCAGCTTTCACAGCTTGCTGCTTTTAGAGGAGGACGTAACTGCCCAGGGGGGTGGGTAGGGTGGGGGGGAGTTGGTTACATTGTGTACCTGCTTTGTGACTTGCGCATGGATCAGATCAAAGCACATGAGTCAGCTCAAAGCAAAACAATCAGACTTCAATATGTGCAGCCAAAGCTTGTATTGAACCAGCATGAGCAGCGCATCTGACTCATGAGAAAACCTGCTTGCTCAAGCTGATAGGGCTGCAAGGCAGTATAGTGGTCAGCATTACCTAAGCAGCGGTGAGCCATTTGGCAGATGAAAAAACACTGGCAAGCTTGTTCCTGGCAGTGCAGTCCTGTAGTATGCAAGTGTCTGGACTAGCTACATCAACATGGAGTCTTGACCAGTCAATAAACCCAGCAAGTGGACTGATCTACCTTGCCAGAGATCACTGTCGAGCATGCAGAAGTTGGCCGCACACATTGTCACATCAGACCACAAGATGCTGCGGGAGGTGATACTGCACCATGTGATACTATGACATGTGGTGCATGCCATGCAATATAAACGCCATACCTCACCATATGCTGTGATATCATGCTGTGTGAAAGCATGCAGCTTTGTGGTACCTGAACTTGCAGCAGGCTGAGCAGGTGCAGCAGTGGGATCCCCAATGCCAGCTGAAGTGCTGGCAAATGATGCAGCGCCAGCACCAGCAGCAGCAGCACCAGCTTCGGGCTCAGTGGCAGATGCAGGATCAGCTGCAGCAGGTGCACTGACTGATACAGGAGTCTCAGCGGCGGCTGAGCTAGTGGTGGACCCAGGTGACACTTTCCTGGGGGTAGCTGCTGCAAAGAGGTCAGAGTCTTCTTCCCTCAGTGGGTCAGCTTGATCCAGCATAGAGGTTTCAGATGGGGACATGCTGATAGCTGATGGGCTGATGCGAGGGGACCTGCAGCATCACAAGCACCTTGAGTCAAGTGTTTGGTGGCATGTACATGTTGAACTTGTTTGCAAACAGCTGAGTGGAAAGCCTGTTGTTCCCTGTTGTTGATACCATCCATGTGAATTGTTGCAGATGATAAGCAGGGTCATTCCTGATGCGTAAACAGATGATGTTGCATCTGCAATGCACAGGTTTGTTGTGTTCTGCAGCAATCATGCACACTTCTGGCTCGTTGAGTGAGGTGTGTCAACTGCAGGGTGACTGACGGCTGAAGCGAAACAAAGGCATCAGGAAGGGCAGGAAGGAGAAGGTAGTGCCTCAAAGCACTATGACCAGCAGCTGCATCGGGCGCTGCAACCTCCATTGCCTGCCCTTTCTGATGTCTTTGTTTTGCTGCAGTAACCAATCATCTTTTAACGCTGCCCAAGCATCTGTCACAGACATCAGGCGTAAATTAAAACCGCTTCTATAATACATTCATGCCATTGACACTTGACTTTGGACTATAGTCAACACTATAGTCAGCAGCAGGAACAGCGAATATGATGGTAGGAGTACAGGACATAAGACTTCATAGAAGGCAGGAAGCTGACCTGCCCTGTGCAGCCTTCTTGGCTGCCTGCTGCAGCTTGTACTCCTGGAAGCTCTTTAGAGTGCCAGTGTCAAACCTACAAAACAAAGGCAAGACTTACATAGACACTCTACGCTGCTCTGCATCAGGTCTGCAGCCTTGCACCAAACGGGCAGTCTTGCATTACGTGGGTGAGTGCACAGGTAACAACAGGTCTAATCAAATACTAGAATGACTCTGTCGACGGGGTAGCCTTGGGCTATAGGGCTGCATTGCATTATTTTGGCAGCCTCTTATTTAGTGTACGTAATACTTGTCAGTTTCTGCGGATGCCATGGACGACCTGCGTCTATGTCTCAATCACCTTGCTACGTCATACTCTGAGTCTTACTGAAATGGTATGCGTTGACTGCGATGACAATGAGGGGGCTTGGGGTCATTGTAGCCTTGCAGCAAAAAAGGTTGAAGCCTATCACACGCAGACCGGAATTGCACACCCCATGGTGTCCATACCATTCAGTACGGGCACTGGACTGTACGAGCAGAATACCATGGGGGGGTGCGTCCGACATCTGCAGGCAGTAAGACTTCACCCCTGTTGCCCCAAATCAACAAAGTGACTCAAAGGCCCATCACAACCACAGACAACAGTGCATACATGTGGTGCGGCGCACATGGGAGCCTTGTAGGACTCCAAACATGCCCCCCCTCCACAGCTTCCTCCCCCCATTGACCGCGCAGTACATATCTTACAAGATTTTTGAGTTGAAGCACGCATTCTTCTTCATTGGCTGCTTTCCTAAATAATCAGATTGCAAGGCAACTGCACAGTGAGGAAATGCTCTCAGCTTCACCCGCCAATATGGAGTGGGAGAGTGGGCTGATTGGTGCGGTCAACATCATGACACAAATTCCTGTGCAGTTGTCACACCAGTAAAGCAGCCATGCAACTGAGCGGTAATGCAAGATTCCAACAATTAGCAATGTAGCATGGTTTGCCATACAGCGCAAGCACGCTACACAAATGTGCATGTACGTCACAGGTTGCATTGTGAAGTTATCCATTGTGAATTTAGTCATTCATTGATACAAACGTGGAAATCTCAACAGGATAATTGCTCTAAGCCCACATGTGCTTGTGAGCTGTTGTACAACCACGGGCCTCAAGATTATAAGATTGGCTACAGGTCTGGGTTGGTCACTCACAAGCAATGACAGCAGATCCACTCATTGTGCCAGTACTCAAGACAAAGCAGCAGCATGTTGCAACAGTAGCTTGTGGTGCTTGGCTCGCTCTTGCTCACAAGAGGCAGGGAGTATGTATGCCTGCAACTCCATGGTGCTGCTCAAATGCTGAATCCGTGCCAGATACTGCTCAGGAAAGGATGCATGATTCGATCATTACGCAATATGTCATGGCCTTGAAGAGGCAGTGTGGGTGATGCAGTGAGCATGAGGGGCAACACTCACTTGGCTGAGCCTGGGTTGAGGTTGAGGGCCTCCAGGGCAGCAGCATCAGCAATTAGGGGGGAGGACAGGGGGCTCTTGGCAGCAGGGGTGCCGTAGGGGGAGGAGCGGTCCTTCTTGGGGCCCGCCAGGTGGGTACGCACTTTGTTGTGCTCTGCGCGCATGGACATGTCTATTGGCTGGCTGGCAGCGCTTCTGCTGCTGGACGCCTGCTCTTGGCCCTCGCCTCTACACAGTGCAAAGCTTGTTCTCAGCTCAGCCGCTTGATGCTTGATGGAATGCTCAGAAAGGTTGGAGGAAGATACACCATGCTGAAGTTTGTACAGTGCTAGAAGAAGCACCACAACTTACCAGCAGATGTACATGTATATCATGTACAAGAAGATAGGTGAGGCCACAATGTGCTGCAAACAGGGTGCACAGTGTTGTTCATGCAAATGTGCACAGGCTAGCGCCATGCATTGTCTTCCTGCTTGTTAGAGGGCCGATGTCTGTGCTTCCTTTACATCTGTCAGCTGCTGTATAGATATATGAGAGTGTGGAACAATAAGCCATAAGATACTGCCTTCAGGGCGTCTGATCATTGACATCAAAGCAGCTGCCAGTACTGGGTAGTGACTTGCAGTGTCTCAGAGACGTTGCAAGCCACAGTGGTAGCAAATCTCTGAGGGGGCAAATGACTGCCCAGATCCCTTTCCCCTCCTTGCTCACCGACGCAACTGTGCCCCTTCTCTTGTGCCGAACTGTGCTAAGTTGCACAACCCCTCAGACACCAATGGGTTGCTGAAAGCAAGGCAGTCTTGGTCCTATCAACACAGCAAATGCAAGTGGCGACGCACCTGTTGGAGCCTGCCACAAGGGCAACAGAGGCGCCAGCACTGGTCCAAGCAGGTCGGGCAGGCCCAGCGCCATTGCTGGCTGCACTGATTGATGCAGAGCCAAAGGTGTCGGCGTTCATGGAGTCATCCTCCTGGCAAGACTCCTGCTCATCAGGCTCGGCTGCATGCGCTTGCCGGCCCACTGCTGAGTACAAATCCTCCTCATCCATCTGCATGTAGCACAACAATTCTCGCTGTACAGGATCAATGTAAGCCTGTTAGGAGGGGAAGGGGAGGTGTGGAGGGGTTAGGGTGGGGTGGGGGCCGGGGGGGGGCTAGAGGCACTACAAGACATCCATCATTGGGCAATACCCAAGCAGAGACACAAGGCCAACTATTGAGCACATTGAGCGCATTTATCTGCTTCAAGTGTGGGACCTCACTCAGCTGAGTCCAGTCCTGGATGATGCAGAAAGAGCTGTAAGCAACCAGTTCTGTGATCGGGCTGCTTTTGACAATACAAAACAAGAACTGAACATGCTGATGCATGCCTTGCATCACATCATTGGCCTTTGATGTCAGCACATGCTGACCTTAAAGTAGCTGCAAAAAGACAATCTTGGGCTGTTGAGAGTTAATCCAGGGCATGACCTTTACAACATATGCGGTGTAGGCTGAAAAGCACAAGACAAATCACCTGAGACAGGTAATAGCTTCACAGGCAAGCTAGTTCACGCATGCATGCATTTCAGAGGGACTCCCTTTACTTGCAAAGATTCAAGAACACATCCAGCTGACAGGCATGCAGGATGTTTTGTTTGCGCCACAGAGAGAGAGCTTGTCGTACTGCGTTGAGTACGTCTAAGGCAATCATGCCTGGCATGCATTGCAACGTAAGAGCATAGCATGTGTTGATTGCTGGAGCAAGCATAAACAGGGCTTCAATACTTGCACCCAGCTAGAAGCACCGCCAGCTGACCCTTCAGATATGCAAGAAGCATGAAAGACATCTTAGCAGGGTATCAGCAGCACTTGACAAAGGTTGCACATGCAGCATCAGCAAGGCAGAAGTTGGACAGATCCCTACCCCTGAGTCATTGACACGAGCTCCACGCTCTTCAGCCATGTGGCGGTTTGAGGTTGTACCAGCCTGAATCTCAGCAGCAAGCCGCTCTGCTTCCTGTACACTGATGCCGGAGGCCCCAGCATCAAGCTTGGTGGTGTATAAGTCCTCATTGTAAGAGGTGGCTGTGCCAAAGAGCTGTTGGTTAGCTGCAAATTGGTCCCACCGACCAGATGCTTTGCCTTTTTGTGCAGGCTCAGACTCAAGCAGCATGCCAGTGAGATCATCTGCAGCTTCGGGGGAGCCCATCTCTGCAACTCCCTTCCTGCCAGACTGCAGGGCAATCAGCTGTTGCTGCCTTGCTGGCACCCTGTGTGATGCTTGCATGTTGACATGGCTGCTGCTGGCAGCTCTTGTTATCTTAGTATGGACATTAAATAGGAAAATCAGCAGCAAACTGGCGCAAGCTCACCCTCCCCGCCCTCTGGATATGGCAGTGTCAGTGCTAAAGGAGTCCTCTGCTGGTCCGCTGAGATCAGTCTCCCCCATTCGCACGTCCTTGGCATGTAGCGCAACAAAGTCTGCAGATTTGATTATGAGTTCTTTGATAGGTGTACGAGTAGCTGTGCTAGCAGATGGGTTCTGGTCAGAGTCTCGGGTGAGTTTCGCCATTTTCAGAATGACGTGCAGCTCGCCGTTGTCAAGCTGTGCTGTGTGGAAGATTCCTTGATAAACTGCTCCAGACCTGACCTGCACGGGTTCACACTTCCGCCTAGCTAGGTGCTCGGAACGATGAGAGCACACAGCATCGCTAGCACTATAGAGAGAAACCGATGCATCATATGTTACCTGCACTTCCACCGTGTACCCGATGAGCACTTGAAAGGCGAAGAGCAGCCTTTCGTTGGCGACAGCCGGGGTCGCTGTTGCTGGAGGTGAGAAACCAATGATGACCGGTGCATTCCCAGGACCACGTCCTTGCTGGACAGACTGGCGAGATGACGACCTCTCCGGCTTGCCGACTCTGCCACCTCGACCGCCAGTCTGTCTTCGATTATCTCGGGGCAACATGGCCGGAGCTGTTTGAGCTGTTTAAGCAGAGCACACTCTATGGCGTGACTCGACGCTGGTCTGTCTGGGATTGCACAGAAACCGATGGAAAATCTGTTTGGGCATAGCGCTTGAGCGTAGCGCTCAGCTATCCCGGTGGTGTACCCGGTTAGCTCTAAGTTATCGAACAGTCTGCGAGCTTGGAGTTGACTCATCGCAAGCAATGACCAGATTCTGACCCTTGAGCGTGTGTCTGCATATGTGCCATCGCCAGCCGCTGTTCCAAACTGGAACTTCCAATCGACATTGTCAAGTCAGCGTTGGAAGCCATTCGTGCGGCTTAGCAGCAGATGAGGACCCAGCTCACTTGGTCCGACAAGGCGGTACGTATATTTGGTGATCAACGTCTATTTCGCAGTCAGCACAGAGGGTCGAAGGCAGCAAGAATACATGTTATGATGGACTTTGCAGCCTGATAAGGATGGGGTGAAGGGAGTCTGCTATAATGTTGCCTTCAAGCCAGGTGTGGAATAAGTTGATCAGTTGCTTGGTTGGTAGCAAGAGCTGAACATTCGCCTGCCATGCAGACGGATCTGAGCTTGTGACTGGGATTGGAAGTCGTGTTCTGGTTTACGAAACAGCAGCAGGAGATCTGCTGCATAGTCTGCGCGGACACAAGGTAAGTGTCTCAAAAGTAGTTCTGTCAAGAGTCCAAAGCTGCTGAATATTGACCACGCCAATGTATATAAGTCAGGTCATCAGGGTGCTGCTTGGTGCATCAGGCTCAGCTGCTGTATGCAGGATGCTGTGTATGCAGTTGCATACTCATTTGACGGCAAGCGCTTTGCCTCAGGAGGCGCGGACAAGACTGTAATCATATGGACAAACAAGGTAGGCTTGCTGTTGTAAGGAACCTTGTTGTGTCCACATGCCACTTTGACTCCTGGGTTTGCAGGCTGAAGGTGTGGTTAAATACAATCACAATGACTCAGTCCAGGTCCTGGCTTATAATCCCCTCAGCCAGCAGCTTGCATCTGGCACAGCCAGTGATTTTGGCTTGTGGTCACCTGAACTCAAGCATGTTGCCAAGCACAAGGTCAGTTGCTTATAGTCCTGGACAAACTTCACTTCTTGCATGACTGCAGGCTTATGCCCGGCATCGTTTTGACTTGTGACATCCAAATCTTCTTGTGCGGCACTTTATCTGTCAAGGCTTCGTTTGGAATACAATCACAGGTGACGTCAAAGGTGGTCAGCCTGGCATGGACAAACGATGGTCAGTTCTTGGCCTTAGGTCTGTATGATGGGCACATAAGCATCAGAAGCAGAGTTGGTGAGGAAATCACTATCATTCAGCGTGATGCCCCTGTCTGGACCTTGTCATGGAACCCCAACAGGTACTTCAATCCTTGCTGGTTGAGGCAGAACTGATGTCCATAGGAGGCATCAGTGGAAGGCTTGGTGGGCTACATTGGCTGCCCTTATTGTTTTCCTGATTGACTTTTGCACACATATTGACTGACAGCCAGTTTACAGCTGCTGGTGCAGCATATGATTGCACCTTGTGTTTGGCATGCTTTTGCAATTGAGCACAGGCACTACAGGTGCCTGTGTAACTAAACCAGTACTGATGATGGCATAGCCTTGTGTCATGTGCCTGCATTGTTAGTACCAACAGAGCTCCTGGCTATTTGCTGCAGGGACCAGCCTGACACGTTAACGGTGGGCTGTTGGGATGGAAGCCTGTCTCACTATGCATTGTCTGGGGAGGCAATAGGGGCTGAAAGGCAGCTAGGCTTTGACCCATGTTGTGTTTCTCACATGCCAAGTGGTATGTTCTTCTTCTGCCGCTGAGGTCTATCAGCCATTTGGCTGTGATCATACTGCACAGCACCACTGCCTCTCACGGGTTGCCTTTCTGCATCTTGCATCAATAAAACCACTTTGCCATGTGCACAAAGACACCCTGCCAGCTCAAGTCATGCCAGAATCTGTGCCAGGCAGGTTGAGCATGCCAGATAGACCAATGGCGGTTTCAAAATCCAGTTTGGGGAGAACAGTCAATATGACGTCAAGCTGCACACACCGGCCATCGTCTGTGTGCAGGTGAATTCATCTGTGTTGGGGGCACCAACTCCAAAGCTATTTTATGCACGAGTGATGGGACAGTGCTGTCAACCTTGGCTAGCTGCAGCAGCTGGGTATGGTGTGTATGTGCGCACCCAAAGAAGAACTGCATAGCCATAGGCAGTGAAGACGGTAGCATCGCCGTATATCAGCTGATCTTCTCCACTGTGCATGGTCTGTATCATGACAGATATGCCTTCAGGTACGGCCGCATGCTTGGCCTGTCAATGCATGTGTCACACAATTGAAACTAGTGAGCTTTGTATCCCCAGCCATGCTGCAATTGCACTGCGCGTCAAGATCTTTGCATCTGTAGTGCACTGCCAGGAGTAAGCCTGCAACCAGCACAATATGTCATACAGTCTGTTTTGTCCCCGTTCAATGATCCCTTTCCTGACAGTGGCTGAACGTGTAAGCCCAATGTTGTTTGTGCTCTGCAGAGAGCATATGACTGATGTGGTAGTGCAACACCTGACCACTGAGCAGAAAATACGCATAGAGTGCAAGGACTATGTCAAGAAGCTGGCAATCTACAAAGGCTGCCTGGCAGCACAGCTGCCAAAACAGATCATCATATATCAGCTCAAACCAGAGGCAGATGCAAACGACATGACTTACATCCCTGTGGCTATCATTGAGCAGGAGCTTGAATGCAACCTGCTGGTTGTGACAGCACAACACCTCACTCTGTGTCAGGTCTGCCATTCGTGCAATGCAGTTACTACTCGACATGATGAGCAGTCCCAATGCTCTAAGTACCATCTGACGCTTTTGGCTAAGTCAATGCAAGCTGCATTGAGCTGGAAGCTGCACAGAGCTGGAAGCTGGCAACACAATGCTGATGGATGAGACAAGGGATGTGGTGCACTGCATGCAGGACAGGAAGCTGCAGCTGTACAGCTTCCAAGGTGTCAAAACCCGTGAATGGGTGATGGACAGCGTCATCAGGTCAGCAGATGAGTTGTCTGCAGTTGTTGCAGTCATGCTTGCTTGATCACTCTCAATCATGATCATACACCAGATTTATCCTTGCTGCTTCTTTGTCATGCTCATTTTTCCACAGCCACCTTACACATTAATGAAAGTGTATGCATGCCTGACCACCTGCAGAATCAAGGCTGATGACCGCAAGGCAAACGCGCTTTGCATGCAGATACATCAAAGTGGTCGGGGGTCCGGCTGGGCGTGAGGGCTTGCTGCTGGGGCTGAAGGATGGTCAAGTTGTCACTATATACATCGACAACCCATTTCCAGTTGCTTTGGTGAAGCACAGCACCTCTATAAGGTAGCATATGCCTATAACACCATGGATATGCACCTAAATATGCTTTCCTGGTGGTAAGCCCTGAAGCAGCTGGTTGAGGCTAAGCCTTGTGCAGGTCACTTTGACCTGGCATTGTGCCTGTGATCATCCGTAACACATGTGCAACACAACCCATTCACACTAGGAAAGCTGATATGGCATCTGCTCTGCCCTCGCTGCTGCATGTTGATATAGCCTGTACAAGAGCAGTCCTTTTTCCAGACAGACTTTTCATACGCTTTTTGGTTACAACTGATCAAGGCAATCAACCATCAGCTGACGCTGCAATACTCAAGTAAGGCAAGGGCCTAGTATTGGTAGTCCTGCATTTTGCCACACTCTTGCAGGTGTTTGGACCTCAGCAGCAGCCGGGGCAAACTGGCTCTGGTGGATGACAACAACACTGTGCAGGTCTACAGCATGCAGACCAAGGCGTTTCTATCTCAAGATGTCAACGCCAACAGTGTTGCTTGGAATACTGAGTTTGAGGACATGCTTTGCTTCTCAGGCGGTGGCAAGTTGTCTACCAAGACAGCAGACTTTCCACTGCATCAGCAAAAGATGCAGGTATGATCATCTGCATCTACTAGCACAGCAAAACGGCCAAAGATGCATGCGCAGACAGCACACCTTCTGCTGCAGATATATTTTACATATCCACAGCTGCATGCTGCAGCAGCTTGTGGCAATGTGGCCTTCCTTACATGCAAAAGCATTGCACTGTGTTGCTGTGAAAACTGCAAATGCCGTATCTGTTGCCCATGTTGTTTCACATGCTTCTCCTTTGGCTTATGCTGACTTGAAGGATGCAAACTCGGGTGGTGCTGCATTGGTGTGCGTGCAGGGTTTTGTTGTCGGTTTCAAGGGCTCCCAAGTGTTCTGCCTGCATTACAACAGCATGCAGGCCTTGGAAGTGCCGCAGTCTGCTTCCATGCAAGGCTATCTAGCTGCAGAAGATTTTGAAAACGCCTGCAAGGTCCTTTCTGCGCTGCGCCATGCCCCACACTTCCTGCCTGTATGCGTGTGCGCGTGTGTGTGTGCGCGTGCGTGCGTGTGTGTGTGTGTGTGTGTGTGTGCGCGCAGCAGCAGTTCAGCCTGACTGCCCAGGCTAGCCCAAGCTGAGCTGCTGTCGCTGTTGTTTGCTGTCTCCCTACCAGAAATGCAACATCATGCTGTAATGGCAGACGCTTGGCAACAATGTGTTCGTTGCCCATCAATTGCAGTAAAGCATCCCGTCCTCTGTCATCAATAGAGTGACTTTATTGTCTGCTTGCATTGCCAGCATTGCTGATGTGCCTGGACTTGACAGCAACACACATACATAGTGCTCATCCCAGTCCATGTCGGTGCAAGCGGTACTCTCTGCCCAGGTTGCTTGTCTGGGTGTGCCGGATGCGCAGTGGGCAGCCCTTGGCCATGCTGCCCTGCAAGCCTTGCAGCTGGAAGTAGCCAGTAAGGCCTTTGGGCGCATCAAGGAGACCAGCTACCTGCGCCTGCTGCACCAGCTGGAGCAGGCACGCAAAGCTGGCCAGCCAGCTGCCATCCTCAAGGCTGATGTGCTAGCCTACCAGGTACACTAAGGCTTTTTTCTGGTCTTGTTGTACTTCTGTGGCACTGCTTGTGTCAGCACCCTTGTTTTGCAATTGCACCTCATGCGCAATGCTGAAGTGCAGTCAAGGTCATGCTCAGGTATGTGAAGAGGAATGACACAGTTGCAATGCATGCAGTCAGGGTGGCAGTTTGTAGGCTAACACAACAGTAGCTCCCCCCTACCCCGCTTTCTCTTTTATAGAACCCTTCAAAGGATCCCTTGGAGCACCCCGCCGTTTCTGCTAGTAGTTTGTGGGGCTACCAGGTCCAGTACGACAACTGTGCCAAAATGGCTCTGTGACTGATACAGGGCAAGTATCAGGAAGCTGCTCGTGCATATGCTCGAGCAGGCTCAGTACACCGGGCCATGGACATGTTCAGCGATCTACGCCAGTTTGCTGAAGCCAAAGCCTGGGCCGAGGAGTGGGACCGCACCAAAGCATCAGAGCAGGCGTCCTTGAGGCCTGGCACCCTGCAGTCAGACCCCAGCCAGACAGGGCCAATGTCGCAGGCCTTGGTCCAGAGGCAAGCTGAATGGAGTGAGGAGTTGAAGGACTTCCAAGCCGCTGCCAACATGTACTTGCAGGTCCCCTCCCCCAACCCTCAAGAGTGTGTCAACAGCATGCTGAATGTATCTTTTGCCAGAAAGAGCCTGCTAAGTGAACACAATTCCTGCATGCCTCTTGTGTGCCTCTTACACAACGTTCATAACATGTATGGTGCTACCTGGCCGGTAGGTTTTTGCACAAACATGGGCTAGCTGGGCACATACACGTCAAATAACAGCAGTGCCAATCTGTTCACCTGACAATCTGATTTGGTGTGGCTGAAGCTTGTTCAGCACAGCCTGCAGGCATTTTCTGCAGCAAAGTCTGCTAGGGCACCTAGACCATGGTGTGCACTTAAGCGTGTCAAGAAGTCGTCGTTACAATGTGCAGGCAAAGAAGTTTGACAAGGTAGTGACCATCCTGGGACGTAATCAATGGTGGGACAAGCTGAATCAGGTGGTGGGCCAGCTGAGAGGACAGGACGACACAGAGCGAACTGCCTTGCGCTTGTCTGCTGCTTTCTTCAGAAGAGCTGGCCAGACTCAGTTTGCCAGGGAGACGTATGTCAAGCTTCAAGATTTCCAGGCACGTATGCTTTGCGTCCATCGCACTGATGCTACCCTTGGCCAAGAAGCTACTGATGTTCCTTATGCTCTTCATGTTCCCCTGATGCAATCTATGCTTGATGATACCCTCACCTAAGCTGTCAAGGTGGTCTGCACATAGCCAAGTCTGCCATTGACCTATGTGCAAAATCTGAAACTGGGCTGTCGTGTGCTTTCATGCAATTGCCGACATGTGGAGACTTGGCCCTGCCACGCTGTGAGATTGGTGTCGTCCTGACAGAGTGTTACAACTTGCCAGCAGCATGGGGTAGGATCCTGCTGGCAAGGGGAGGGGCGGGAAGCGCTGCTATTGCGTCAATGCATAAACACCCAGGTTGTCTGACGAATGCTGTATACAGATATTCCAACAGGTGCTGATGTCATGCAGGCACTGGCTGAGTTGGCTGTGGAAGAAGAGCAATGGGAAGATGCCCAGCAGCTTGTAGTTGGCCACCCTGAGCTGGCCGAGACAGTGTGCCTGCCCAGGGCAGAGTGGCTTGTTGCCAAGGGCAGGTTTCATGAAGCTCGATTGGCATATAGGTACCTGACATCTCTCTCTGCCATGCTCACACAGAAAGCTTGTCTGCTGTGCCACAGCAGCTTCTGCCACTAGAGATGCTGCCCAGTAGGCGCTGAGAAAATGTCCTGCAGTGTGAGTCAAGCACATGTCTACGCCGCCTTTGGCTGCTAGCTGAGCCCCCCATGCCACCCCCAGCAACCTCTTGACTGCTTTGGAGTGTTCTGTCTGCGTGCATGCAGCCAGTCTGACTTGAGCTTGACCAGAACTCATATTGTGCTTCCGCCTTGCAGGCAGGCTGGCAGATGGCAAGAAAGCGCTCGCATCCTGCAGCAACTCAATGACAATGCAGTGCTGCAGCGTCAGTATGCTCTGGCAGCCAGCTTGCACTACCAGCTGGCTATGGAAGCCTTGGATGCGGTGTGCACTGCCTCCTGCACGGTCCCATGCACAACCAGTGCTTATCAATGCTTGTTGCATCTCAACACCTGACTCACCCCAGCTGCTCCCTTGCCAGCCTCCCCTAGCCCGGCCCTGGTGTGCTGCATATCCTTGCATGCAGCGTTCTGACCAGGGAGAGGTTTGAGGCGCACAGTTCTTTGCAGCACCACCCCTCACCTAGCACTTGCACAGAAAGGTGTCTAGATACTGGCTGTCACTGGCTGTGTCAACAGACATCTACTACATACAGCGTCATTCTTTGCCTTCGGCTATGGTACTCTATGGTAGACACTTGTGGTTGCCGGTTGCCATGCTGCTGCGTTGCTCCTGGCTCAACACCAGCAAATCCACCTCTCCCTGCGACGTCTCCTTGTAACGATTTGTACCCTCACCATACATGGGCTGTGCAATACCCTTGACAGCAAACAGCTGTAGCCCTTGCTACACATTTCAACCGGTTGGATGTTTTCAAGCTCAACCTCAGCCTCAACAGCCTGCAACTTGTGGCAATCCAGCACTGCCCTGCAGAGTTGTGTTGAGGAGCAGGGCAAGGAGCGGCGGGGGGGGAGTAACATTGAGCCGGTACCTTAGGAAGCAAAGCTGCGGGTGGTGGGGGTTGTTCGCCCCTCACGCCTTTGATACCATCAATGTCTCCCTTTGTTGGGATGTGAACTAAAGACAGGAGTGGCAATCATACATTACAGTGAGTCATGGTTACATTGGTGCAGGAGCCGTCAACAAGTGGCAGCGACAGTCCTGCTGGGCTGACAAGACATACACATCTGTACCAGCAGGCCGAGCTGTACTATGCGTATGACCTGATGCACAAGTCATCAACATGCCCCTTCCGTACCATCTTTCCTGCAACACTGCTGAATGCAGCCTGCTTTCTGCTCATGCATTTGCCCAAGGCAAGACACCTTGAACACACCCTTTGCTGAGGCACTGTTGATCTTTCACCCATAATGTCTATCCTACATCCGTTGCTGCCGTAATGATTCCAGTCCAGATGCGGAAGCTGAAAGTGCACTGTTACCAGCTTGTGCCCACCAGTGACTTTCATTTCATTGACTGATTGATTTCAAGTCATGCTGTCCATTTTCAAGCGGTGAGCAGGCATTAGGTGTGCCTCACCTTGAGTTTGCACCGAGCCATTTGCCAATGAATGAGTGTGCCAGTAGGGGGGTAGAGAATCTGGCAATGGTTGCCATTTGCCATTTTTGCTGGTTGCTATACTCGTCAGCCTGGTATGCAGGAGGGAACTCAGACACTGGCAGGAGTGAGTAGGGCTGTGGTGCTCCGAGTGTGCGCCCAGCAGGCACAGCAGCTGCAGGCCTTCAAGCTGGCTCGCTGGGCATACACCCAACTGCAGGCCCTGCGCCTCCCCTCCTCATGGCAGGTATGCAATGCCCACAAAACAGGGAGTCGGGCTTGAATCAGAGCTGCATGTTTGAATATAGCTTGAAAAGCACCTTGAAGCGTTTCACATGTGATGATAACTTCGTGCTTGGCACTGCGCAATCAAATATGCCAATGCATTCAAGCTGATGCTTGCATACTGCACAAAGACAAAGCCACATCGCCAGGCCATGCTATGCAGGACTCAGTGGACCTGATCAGTGTGCAACTACATGGCAGTCCTTTCACTGACGCTGAGGATGTTCTGCCAACCTGCTACAGATGTGGCTCCAGCAACCTGCTTGTCAATGCTCAGGTATCACCACCTGCTGGCTTTCTTGTGTGCTGCTGTCCAAGTAAAAACACTTGACACTTTGTGTGTGTGGAGTTATGTGTGTGTGTGCGCGCGCGCGTGCGTGTGTGTGTGTGTGTGTGTGTGTGTGTGTGTGTGTGTGTGTGTGTGTGTGTGGGGGAGATGTGATGGTGATGGTGCTTCTTGCCAGACTTGAAGTGCATACCTGTGTACGCAGCATCAGCAGGGTCCCAGAAGTCATGCACTTGTGGCTTCCTGCAGGGGGATACCTGCAATACATGCAGAAACGCATTCATCCGTTCCTTTCTGACATTTGAAGCATTGCCCCTGCTGCAGTTTCAACTAGCAGAGCACATTACAGATGAGCAGGTATGCCTAACCGGCCCATGTTTTTCAGGTGCCTGTCAGTGGCTATCGATATAGCTCAGAATCTGCTCAGATCAACAAGCTCCATGATCATGTCTTGGTGTTTGACTCATTCTGCTGCTTGTTGCTCGTCTGTTGCTTCCTGCGTAATTGTCTGTCCTCAGGTTCAGTATTAGCAGCATTCAACTTGGTGCCAATCTGTCCAACATGCATAAATATAAGGCAGCCCTGTTGGTGCAAACATGATGAGGTTGTAACTGCATGAGTGGAGCCGTGCTGTGTCTTCTACCAACTGAAATGTGTTTACAGTGGTTCACATACTTGCATCAGCACTCAATGGTTGAATGCGCTAAGTCCAGGCTTGGTGAAGAAGGAGAGGCAGTGCTGACAGCAGCCTGGCATGCCTTAAATTCTGTTGCTGATCAACACTCCGGCTGTCCCTCTGCAGGCTGCAGTGCTGCTAGAAGAAGATCCTGTGCCTGCAGCAATAGCTGAGGGCTCAGCAGGCACGGACACAGGAGGGGCTGACGTACTGCAAATAGAAGACTCTGGTGATGCTTTGGACATTGATCTGGATGACCCCTTCCAGGCACAGATGCTAGACATTGCACAGCCCATTGTAGCAGATGAACACATGCTAAAACATCTCAAACAGCAGGTACATTGCTGCATTGCTCCTGTCCTTGCCTGGCTGTTTTTGCAGATTATGATGTGCTTTTGAGACTGGGTTGACTGCTCATGCATAGCTACAGGAACATTGTGGTGTTGTTGTACGGCATGTGCGTAGGCAAGGCAGATGCTTTGCTTCTGCAGCACCAGATGGACAAACATGTTATGCAGTACCAGATCTAATGCTTCTCAGTCATTGCATCTTGTATGATAGAGCAAGCACAACCTTATGACAAAACCAGTAAACAGTGTCAGTCATTTGTTTGGACACTGTGCTTATGCTATATGCAGGAAGTCATCATACGACCAGGCATGCACAGGGCCCAACGGTCCCAATATTTCAAGGTCATGGACTCTTCAACGCCTATCTGCTTGGCTTCTTGTGGGCATTTTTACGAAGAAGATGAATACGAAATGTATATGCTGGAGCATGGAACAGCTCCAATCTGTGGGTTGCAAACAAACAGCTGACATCCCTATGCCATCCCTGGCACGCCCAATATGTTCCATAGCTTGCAGTGGATCCATTTCTTCACGTCTTTCTTTTACGTGTAATTCATCCAATTACACACTCAAACATCAATGCTAAGAGATGTGACATGGCATCAGGTGATCCCAGCCACGCCTTGTTCCTGTAAGCCACATCATGATACCAAAGCTACTTTTTGACATGCTGAACTGATTTGTCTCTTGGCCCAGAAGTGTGTAAGACAACAAGAACTTGTGCCACCATCTGCTGTGCCTCTGTGCTGCTTCTGCTCTGCTTGCTGTTCAGCTGCAGAAGTCATTGCATGGCTGTGTGACAAAGCATTAGATATGCAGGCAAGTCCGTATTGTTCAGCAAATAAGCTTTGGGTATGTTTATCGTATACACACATAGGTCAGCTTTCTAGCTATGGAATTCCACTGCTGAGCAACAGGGCGGACACCACTTCTGTTAGGTTTGGCAGATGTCATTGCTGTTTGATATGGGTGTCGAGCCTACAAGGTCGCCAAGAATCTTGCCTGCAGGATCAAAGTGTATCAACATTTGTTCAGCTGCTGTCAACAAAGGTCAAGACCATCAATGGATGAAAAGGCCTACATTTACAGGCGTATTAACCGCCTGGAGCACGCCAACCCTCATCACAGAATTCTGTGGTCTCTGTAAATCTTGACAGACAGTGTGTGATACTTGGAATGGAGACACACATGTGCATACAAAGTTGCACCAAAGTTGCATCTGTTGCGTCACATACACTCCGAAGCAGAGACAAGGGTTGGCCAGCATTCACGATGCTGGTGACCAAAGTTTCTTATTTGACTGACTTGGCAGCTGGGCCTGATAGGTGCAAGCACCACTCTCTCCACCTCTCCTCCAAATGACAGCTCTTTTGTAACTCCTCAGGGTTCTCAGCAAAATCAGCAGTGCCATATGTTTTGCGTGCAAAAGTCCTTGCGTTTGTAATCCAGACATCACTTTCAGCTCTGCCAGTGTAGAGTTCGTAGTTCAGACTCAAGTTGAGCCTCTGCCCAAAGTTGCAAAAGCTCAGTCTGACACCCGAAAAGTCTTTCAAAGAGCTGTTGACTGGCAAACAATCAATCCCTAAGTCACCAGGCCTCGATCCCAAAGTCTGTTTGAAGCCTTATTCACGTCTTGCTAGTCGGCCTCGATTTTCTGCAGTCCAGGGCAAATTCAGGGCATATGATCGTGTGTTCGTCTGCTCGAAGTGCTTTGCGAGCTTGAAATGGTGATGGAAATGGAGATTGAGTCGACCAACGGGGTTTCAACAAGGCTGTGGCCTTCTGCAAGACAGGCTCGAAGAGCTCGTCGGTAATTCTGGGCTGAGGAGCTTATATGGCAGACGGTGCCATGGTCCCTCTACTTCTGGTTACTAATTGTAAGGGCCATGAGCCATTCCAAGAGTGAGTGTGCACGGAGAGCGTGCTTGTCGCCGCCAAGTGTCCCGGTTTTGGGTATACGAGCGGTTGCTGGAGAGTTGTGAGGTGTTTGTTAAGGAATTGACCAAGTAATCTTACTCAGAAATAATGGCGGAGGATAGCAACAATCCCGGCGCAACACCTCACCCTTTGAATGGCTCACTGTGGGTGGGAGACCTCGGCCCTGAAGTGTCAGAACACCAACTCTATGAAGTTTTCGCACAGATAGGGCAGGTACAGTCTGTAAGGGTGTGTCGAGATGCGCTCACCAGAAGGTCGTTGGGATATGCGTACGTAAACTACCAGTCCACCGCCGATGGTAAGGCTTGAGCTGCGTGCTTGTCGTCCAGCAGCATTAAAGTCAGGGCTTGCCTCAATACCTGCTACTCCTCTACAGCTGTCAAGGGTCTGGAGGATCTCAACCACTACGAGATTAACGGCAAGGCCATTCGTGTCATGCCCAGTCAAAGAGACCCAAGCAACCGCAAGTCTGGAGTGGGAAACATTTTCATCAAGGTATTCAACGCCTCCTACTCCGCACTCTAGGGTGGCAGCAGCTGCCATGCTGTTGACTCAGCACTTGAAGCTCCTTGCATGGGCTCACCTGCAGGAGCTTACTTATTGCCTGCTCACTGACGGTGCTAGGGCCTGTGCCACACACTGGATGCAAACATGCAGGCAAATTACGAAACTTATTTTGCCGTACTCTGCAGAATCTGTCTCCTGAAGTTGACAACAAAGCCTTGTACGATACCTTCTCCCAGTTTGGTAAGATTTTGAGCTCCAAGATTGCCACTGGCCCTGGCGGCGAAAGCAAGGGCCATGGCTTTGTCCAGTATGAGGACGAAGCCTCAGCTCAGGCAGCAATAGACACTGTCAATGGCAAGGAGCTTGTGGGCCAGCAAGTCTTTGTTGGCCCCTTCAAGCGTCGAGAGGACAGGGACACAGGCGTGGACAAGTTCACCAACCTGTATGTTAAGAACTTGGATGAGTCAGTCACAGACAGCACCCTGCAAGAGGTGTTTGGCGAGATAGGTCCTCTCAACAGCGCAATCGTCATGAAAGATGATGAGGGCAAGAGCAAGGGCTTCGGCTTTGTCAACTACGAAAAGTCAGAGGATGCTCACACTGCAGTGGAGAAGCTGAATGGTCATAAACATGAGGAAACTGAGTGGGAGGTGACTAAGGCTCAGAAGAAGGCAGAGCGGGAAGCTGAGCTCAAAGCCAAGTTCGAAAAGGTGTGCAGCTTGTGTAACATCACCTGCAAAACAATTTCATATTGGCAGTAATTTGTATATGTTCCAACACCATGCATGCACTTTGCAAGGTCTGCATGGTAGGCAACTTGCACACCATCAGCATGACTCACATGCATGACCCATGTGCACAACCATTTGGCATCTTGCATCTTCAGTGCTCCTGATGCATTCGTTTCATGTGGTGTGCTCAGCTGTGAAATAGCTGGGTGACTGTGCTTTGTGCAAGTGCCTTTCTTATTGCCAGTTCAGCCTTAGAAGCCTGGCCATGGGCGTATGCCTTGATCAACAATTATTCCTCATGACTGTCTTGAACATGTGCTCAACCTTGGCCTGCTGCTTACCTTGCTTACAGTAGTACTGCCTGCCGGTCATACACAGTGATGCTAAACAAGCTTCTTCTTTTGTACTCAATTGCGCTGGCATGGTGTCGTACAAGTGCAGATAGGTCATTGCAAACCTGAGTGCCATTGCTTGTGTAAGTGCCTGCTCATATTAGATCCTGCTCATCAGCCATCTGTATCTCACCACGCCAAGAAGCTTAGGTGCACCAAGCTTTTGCTTTTGTAGGACAAGAGAGAAAAGCAGGATAAGCTTGCAGAAAGCAACCTGTACATCAAGAACTTGGATGACAGTCAGACTGATGACAAGCTCCGGCAGCTGTTTGAGGTTGGTGACCCTCTCGCATTGCTTGCAATCTGGCTTAGGTCCTGCTTCAATGGCATAAGGGGACAAGAGTGGGTCACACCCAAACTTCACAGAATTTGCTGATACTTCTGCAATTATGCAAGGGTCTGATCATGTTGCAGTGCGTTCAAATCAAATTCCAATCATAGCTTCTTCAGAATGACTACTGCATGCTCTGGTGCTATGCTCCCTGTACATGGCTGCTGCAGGAGTTTGGCACTATCATGTCATGCAAGGTGCTGCGCGACCCTAACACAGGCATCAGCCGTGGTGTTGGCTTTGTGCAGCTGTCCACCCCAGAGGAGGCCACCAAAGCTATCTCTGAAATGAATACTAAGCTGGTATGATTCACATCAAACAAGTGCATCTAATGTACTATGATGCTGTCAGTGACTCTGTTGTCTGCACGTCAAAGGGAGCAGTCACCGTTATTTCCAATTGTCTGCACTTCAAAGGGAGCACTTACCCTTTCACCCAATAACATGTGCTGTTGTTCTAGTTTTGATCATAATGCACGTGGTGACTCAGCTGCTCTCTGTGGTTATCATAGCTCTGTTGCCTGCCTGCAGAGGGCAGTTGATTTGAACCTGTGAACACTGCGTGGCACGCACAGCATGTGCTCATACCCAGTAGCATGCTGAGTAGCTCAGCAAGCAGCTGCGAAGATTTGGCATGCAAACTTTGTCTTGCAGCTTTTCAGTTCACTAGCAGTTATGACTGCTATCACAGCAATCAGGGCGGCAGCCTTGCTGGCACCTATGTCATCCAAATGCTGGACACAGTGGCAGCTGTCGTAATCAGGCTGATCAAGCTGACTATGACTATCATGCATCGAGTAGAGTAACATACCAGGATCAAAGACGACACAACAACTGTGATTTTTTGCTTGGTTTTGATGTCAGTGTGCTCAGTGGCTCCTACTACCATTCAAGGCCAGATGGCAGTCTGATCCTGACAGCTGCTACTGCACCCAGCATTTGCAGGACACATTGTCAGAGAGGCTGCTCCCTCATACTCTCTCATGGCCACACACATGCTGCAATCCTATTGTTCAAATGCTCCAAGCACCCCAGCTGAGGCAAGGTCGGCTTGCAGGTGAACAGCAAGCCCCTGTATGTGGCAATTGCGCAGAAGAAGTCAGACAGGCAGCGACGGCTGAAGACCTACTTCCAGCAGCCCCCAGGCGCCAATTTCCAGAATCCGCAAGGGATGGGAATGGGCATGCCTTACTACCCAGGTGCCTGCCCTGCTGCAGATACCTCCTCCGCTGCCCAGCAGCATGCTTGACTAGGCACTTGCCCCCTCACAAGCAGTGCAATTGTCATCAAAGTGCTTCATGATGGACTGGGAAGCTGTTTAAGCAGGGGCTCTTCTGTTGCATGTTGAATCTGCATACTTGCATGTGTCAAGGCATGTCCTGGTGCAGCGGTCAGCATGCTCATGGCTCACATATCATCTTTATTTTCTTGTCATGTTGCTGAGCTTGCTGAAGCATGTTCAATGCTGAGTGTGCTGCATTCGTCCGTTCCACCTCAGCACACCCCACATCGCCGACAGGAACTATGAGACACCACATTTGCAGTGGTTCTGCCTCAAGACTCTGTCATAATGACCAAGCTACTCTGTGCGGGCTGCCACTCAAAGTACAGCTGCTTCAGCCTTTGAGCACTGATGCGTCACCATTGCCTCTTATGTTTGGCCTTCAGACGCTGTTGTGATGTCCAAACACACTCTGGGTGTGCACCGTGTGTATTTGCTGACCTTGACTCTGCATGCAGCGCAACCAAACATGAATGGACCCATGGGGTACTACCCCAACCAGTATGGGGCCCCAATGAATGGCATGGGCAGCAACATGAGGCCATCGTATGGCGCCCCCAACGGCATGCCGGGGGGTATGATGCCGGGCATGGGCCGACCCCCCATGATGCACAACAACTATAACTACGGCAACTATGGAAACAACAACTACGGCAACTATGGCATGCCACCCATGATGCAGCAGCCGCAGCCCCCTATGTATGGAGGGCCAGCACGGGGGGGTATGGGCCCTAGGGGCCGTGGTCAGCAGTCAGGTCGCATGGTGAGTCCATTTCTCACTGGCTTACTGTAGAGGTTGGGTTCTGGCTGCATCTGCAGCTGATGTTACAGTTGGAGTGCTCCCATGGCTTCTGTTGTACATTTGAAGTGCATGTCACGGGAGCAGGGCAAGTTGGCCATGTCTGTGCAGTGGTGTGAGAGGCACCCTAGACTTAGGTTGAGGCCTGCTTTTCCTTGTGCCCCTGCATAACGGTTCAGCATTGCTGTCTGACATGCATTAAGCCTGTCTTGTAGTCAAAACATGTTCAGACAGGCCTTGCACTGTTGCAGGGCCCTGGTGTTCGTGGGCCTGGCAGAGGGGGTAGAGCAGGAAGGGGTGAGGGCCCCATGGGTGGTATGGGGCCTGGGCATAACATGAACTCAATGGGTGGCCAGGGCCCCATGGGCGGGGGCCCCAGCGGCCCTGGGCCCCAATTCCACCCACAGATGAATGGCACCACAGCAAGCGCCATCCACGCTTTGCCTGCTTCTCTGCCTGGCCATTCCTCTACTTCTGCACTGACCCAGAAGCTGGCAGGGACTCCGGATGGCGACTTGCGTCGCACCATGTTGGGTAAGCGTGTCATACCTTGTCATCAGGAGGTGCAACTATCCAACAATATTAAGGGAGGTCAACTTGCTGCATGTCACAGTGTTTCAGTTGATACAGCTGTCAAATTGATTTTTTGATAGTCCAACTTGATCAAGTGATAGAGCCCATTACATGCTAAAGTTGATATGGCTACCCATGGATACGCATGATGTCTACGCTGACTTATGAGATTGGATGCATCCGATTTGTCCAGGTACCCCTACATGCATATTTACGACGCGCCTAGACTCTTGTCTCTGGATTTATGCTGGCAATGAATGGCCTGTTTGCATATGTGCTTTGCATGCACCAGTGGTTACTTCACAAGTCAGGCTTCTGGTGGGCAAATGCTGTCTGACCGAACTTCACATTCACCTGGCTGTTCCAAACTTTTTTGCATGCAGGATGCACACATGCTTCAGCATGGTGAGCTGTGGACAGGTCAGCAATCCTGTGACTCCTTGCATCTTGGCTGATTCATGACTGCTTTGCAGGTGAGGAGTTGTATCCTCTGGTGCTGAACATGGAGCCTGATTTGGCCGGAAAGATCACTGGCATGCTTCTAGAGATGTCTGAGGGCGATATCATTGCTATTATTGAGGACAAAATGGCTTGCCAGGAGAAGGTATGTCCTTTGTGCAGGTTGTGGCCAGTTACAAAACCAGTAACAGCAGCCTGTGTTTGCAAGCCTGGACCCAGATTCATTTGTCTGCACTTGTGCTGTTTGTATCCAAACGTATTGTGTCATAGCATCTGTTGCAATGTATGAAGGTGCCATCACTTACAGTGTGAACAGTACCGCGACACACTCGACCTCATTCTTTGACTTGGCTTCTGGTGTGTCCAAAGCGTGTGTTGAGTGCTTTCATCGACACAAAGCACTAGCTCTTTAGAAGTCAGGACTTAGAAGCACTGAAGGCCTTGTTGAGAAATGTTGGTGGACAGCACACACTGCATTGAGTACACCATGGTATAAGTATACCTTGACTCTGTTCAGTGCATCAATAACAACGGGTACGGACATTAACACCATATGTCATATTCAATTTTTGGTACCTTGTAGTGTGTCTGCTATGTCTTTGTGTTGTACTGTTCATCTTTGATTTGATGGGAATGCAGGTTGGTGAGGCCAAGAGAGTTTTGGTGCAATCCGGCCAAGTCCAAGGAGACGAAAACATCAGTGTTGCAGGGCAAATGTCAGGCCTGGCTATATCAGCTTGATGCCAGATAATGCTTAGAGATCATGGCAGTGTAGTTGATGTCGGGCATTTCAGTTGGATGTGTGCATTGTGAGCACATGAATTGCTAAGCCAAAAACACGGAGGAGGACAGCAAGTTTTGGGTCACGGAAGCCTAAAGGAATCACGGTGTTCGCATTATTGCGTGTTTAGGTCAATGTCTGTGTGCTCGAGACAACCGTAAATACTCGGGCAGTGCAAAGCAGAATGCAATGTCCTTGCAATTGCAATGCATATTTGAGGTAACAGGCGACACAGACACATGCAGTGGGAGCAACCGAGTACAGCGTCAGAAAGTCAGCTCAAGGAGGTGTTTCTCGCAGATACACTGCTGTCATTTCTAGCATTGCATGATGGTCATGGTTGCAATCCCCTTGTCTGTGTGTCTGTCCTGGTTTCGGAGATGGTGTGCCGATTGATCTTCTCGTGCAGCGTCCAGTCGCGCTGTGCACCTGCGTTGTCTGTCCTGTTGGGTGTCTGGCAACCGTCAATGAGAGGCGAGGATAATCGCGAACCCTTGCTGCAAGGCCCGAAACAAGCACACATATATCAAGGTGACGAGCCCAGGTGTGCTGAGTGAAATTGGGCACGGTCCACTCCTGCGGCCTTTGTCACTGTAAACAAACCTTGTTCACCGTCTGATGCCCAGGACATCAGAACATCCTTCCACTTGTCGTGCCGAGAGCGTGTCTGCAGAGCACCTTGTTTGGCAGGGTACCACCTGGCAGGGATGCCCGGATGCTTGCTTTTGCTGCTCGCCTGTCTGCTGCTCCAACTGTAAGCGTCGTCCTTCATTCCGCATGATCACCCCGCCTGCTGCTCAAGATGCCTTCTTGATATGTATTGAACTGCAGTTAGTGAGCCACATCCTGCCTTTTGCCCAGGCTTACTGTGTGCTCACTGTTGCAGGGCATTGGCATATTACTGAGCAGCGTATAGATTTGACACGTGAGTCAGTTACAGTGTTTGTGCTCGACGGCGTTCAGTTGCTGAGCACTTCACAGTCTGAAGTGTGCATCTCAGCAGACTGTGCTTAGTCTGTTTCAGTGCTGCAGATGGATGCTGTGGTAGTACTATGGAGACCTTAGACCTGCGTAGAATCATAGACCTACACTTTCATAGAAGTGTTTGGCAAATGTGCAGTGGGCGAGGGACGGTGAGCTATCAAACCCATTTCGAATTTTTGTTACTGCAATAGTTGGGTAGCCACATCCATCCAATATTTACACCATGTCGTCTCATGCTACAGTGTTGTATGTGAGTACAGATTGTTATACACAGTGACAATGACGAGTTTCCAAAACTCAACCTGACAACCTTTGGCACTAGGGAAGTCTTTGAGAGATTGAAAAAGGTAATCCTGGCGGCAGATTGCTCAGCAACACCAGCCTTGTGGCCAGTTGATTGGTTGTGGGTATGGCACAGACAACTGGCCATGTATCAGCATGTGTGTATCAATATCCTTTCTTGTGTGCAGGCCTGGACAAAAGCCAAAATTGCTACAGCAGTGCATCATGGAGACAACAGTGACCATCATCTGCACATTTAAACAAATTTCGTGAAGGTCTACATTGATTTACAGCATCTGGTCTGAAGTGACAAATGGGATAAAGACACTAAGTGGTGAAGTACTGCCAAATATCTTATAGACATTGAGCAATGTTCTGAACAGGATGAGTTTTTGGGTCAGCATTGACAATTAGACTGCTGGCAGAAATTATGATTATATTCAATACGACACAAAGCTGCCACAGCTCATGATCAGTTTGGGACAGGATTGTGACAAGGCAGGTTCAGCTGCTGTTGATATTGACATGTACTCCCATCTGGCCGTACATGTGGGCATATATCAAAAGCTAATGTAAGGTAAAGCAACATAAGCAGGTGCTCTTTGTTGTTTGTTCTGAAAAGCAGTTCATATGCGCAAGCAGACCACTGTTTCTGCTGAGCAAAATAGCCTTTTGATCAGTTAGCTTTTGCTATAAGAAATTAAGCACACATGTCTCTAACATGCACTCATGGTCAGCTGAGCACTCATGATGAGTGGGGCCTGTAGATTGCTCTGGCATGGCATGAAGCCAGCTGCCTCTCAACATTACTACTGTGCAGAAGAGTCAACACAGTCTCCTTCGTTTGGCGCCATGCAATATGGTGAGAATACCCTCAAGCTCCCCTGCTCCCATGCATCTAACTGCTGACTGAGCATTTGAAATTCTTTTTCTGCTGATTGCACATCTCCTTGAGCTTTGGTCGCCTGCAGCTTAGCTGATGCTAGGTCGGCCTGAAGTTGTGCTATGTGGGTATTCAGCTGAGATGCTTGTTTCTGAAATGCATCTCTTCTCGCTTGTACATTCCTCATGCTGTGTATAAGATGGTTGACCTTAGCAGCACTAGCAGCAATATGTGCTGGTAGGCATTCTCCCTCGTCACTATGAACAGGCTGCACAAATTGACACAGACGTCTGAGATTGCAACCTGCATCAGGCTTCTGCATACATGGGCGTAATGTTTAGTGCAGATACCTCCACATTGTGTGCTATGCTTGCAGCATTTGTTTGTGCTGTCTCTATTGTTCTTGCTGCGTTAAGTCTCTGCGACAAGTCACATGCTACATTGTCTACGTCTGTGTGCGTCTCTGTGTTGTCGGCTTCTGTGTTTGGTGAGGTATGTCAATCTCTTGCATTTGGGTTGCCTCTGGAGCTGCTAGCGCTGTTGGTACCTCCTCTTCATCAAGCACAGTAAATACGCGCATTCTGTGGTTCAGCCAGGGTCGAGCGCGAGCGCAAGACTCTTCAGGAGATTGCCCGAGTGCTGGCATTGCTGGTTTTGTGTAGGTTGAGAAGTGGCCCATAGGAAAGGCTTTATGCGGCCTTATTTCGTTGCAGGAAATCACGCCTTCCTTGAGGTGTGTCAACCTTTTGCTGAGAATACTTGCGTAGGCTACATGTTGCCAACAACGACAAATTTGCTTCCCCAAACGAGGTCTACACCTTCCCGCACTTTCCGTCAATCAGTGTGAAGCTGGGTGATATGAGCAAGCCGTGCTCAGCACACATTCTGCGACACATCATTCGCAATCACGAGGTTGCACCGCAATTTTTTTGAGTTTGAAGTTTCCAAGAAACGCCCGCAAGTTACCGTAGTACTCTTCTTCCTTCCAGCATAACTCTCAGAAGCTGGTGTTCCCTTTCCATGTGCTGGGATGCCACATATGCCCAAGTGCTGGTGTATCTAACACCTGCTCTTGTTTATGCTGTTGCTTCAGCATGCACAGATGCAGGATCGACCATGGTCCTCGTGAGTGGACACATGTTCAGAAATACGCAGAGAAGCACAGAGACGTTCTAGAAGTTCACTCGAATATATTCACAACGCCTCCCAAATGAGGGCTGGAAAGAATCATCATGTTTGGCAAATGGGTTTTCTCTATAGTACACATGTCATCACGACAGTCGAAAACAAGACAGACACAAAAGTTGCTGTACAGGCTAGCATCCAGGTGTACAACATGGACACAAAACAGGCGGACACCACAGTGGACCATCACATCTGTGTGACTCAGCAAGTTACTGGAACAGGCTAGCACCCAAGTACGGCATAATAGTGCCTTGTCTGAGAAGTATTTGGCATGGAGAGCTCAAGCACTAGGATGGCAGGTGTTTGACGGACTGTTGGATATATGTTGCTGCTGCTTTGGAGACAGCTGTCGTGCTCCACTGTCAACATCACCTTGCTGTGAAAGCTCATTGTTTTACAGATGGCTAGCTGCTTTCTGCTTGCTGTGCAACCTCCAGTTGTTGTTGCAGCTGAGGCATGACCAGGACTGGGTTGAAGCCCAGCATCTCTGCCATGACAGACGCCGTGTTTGGCTCCATGCCGCCATACGTGAAGAACAGTGCCTGCCACGAACCAGATTCTTGCTTTGCCAGCCATCAATGTAGGTCGCAGAATGTGGATGAGGAAAAGAAAGACGGAAGACAGCAGCAGAATAACCATTTTAGGAAGTTTTTTTGTTGACAGCCAAGCAGACATTAGGGAAGAGAAACATACCAAACTTTCTCTGGCTTACTGTGCAGTCAGGTCAGCCCTAACAACTGTCAGTACAAATGTCCATCAATGCTGTAAATAAAGCTAAGAATGATCGATCTGAGCCAACCCAGCACCAGGTCAAGACATGTCGATACATTACAACAGCCCTGCTTGTCTTTCTTTGCTGCTGGGTCGGATTATTGATCACGCTGACCGTTGCATTGCACCATTGGTGGACTGTGTTCCCTGTGATGAATTGACTGTTGTATACAGAAGCCTTCACAAATGCCATGCTACTCTTCTTGAAATCCGCCTCATTGTGTGACAACAGCAACAGGCATGACTGCAAGACACCCACCTGTCGTTCTTGCAAGGTGGCTCTCTGCTGGACAGCTGTGGCTATCATGTCAGCTTGGGGTGACCTGTCCGGCAAAGGGAACCTGTCCAGCACACCCGCAACCCTGACCAGCTGATTCAGCACCTGAAACTCATCACCCTGTCTGTATGCTGCCGCTGCATCTATCAAGACAGATCGAAGCCTTGCGGCCATGACTGCCACTGCCATGCTGCCTGCCTTCTCATCTGCGAGGCCTGCAAGGGAGTAATGCAGCTGGAGGCCAGGTTGTCACCAACGTTTGTTCTGGTGCTCACCTATGGTCATCACTCACTCACACGTCTGCCTACCAAGCTGGTAGCTGGATATGTAGTGGACGGGGAGCGCATGCAAGTCAGGTCCGACTGCAGTGTAATTTGTGAAGCATCTGCAACTTAACAATAGCCATCCCAAACACCACCTTCAAGTACTTTCTGCGCAGGTATGGCAATGTAGATGATTGAGGTTGCTTCATGGCTGAGACACATTCTCACCTGTTCCTGTCATTACAGTGATAGAAGGTAAGACAAATAAATAGCAGCTGTTGCAAGATGCTGCTCAACTGCCGTGACATGATGCGCACCATCATGACTCTCAACATCATGCAAGAATCCTCAAAATCTAAACAACAGGTGCTGACCAAGATGCAGCCACAATTGGTCAACTGATTCCCCCTTTTGCTACTTGCTGATAGTGTGCATGCTGAACATGGCAATGCTAAAATCTGAACATGGCAATGCTCAAAAGGTGGGGACGTAGACAATTACAACAGAAGTGATGCAATGCCATGCGGAATGCATGCAGGGAACAGCTTGACTGAGATGGCACAACCTTACCCAAGTCGGTTGCCAATCCAGAGACAAAGCGCTGGGGGGATGCACCCCCAGGCTGGCTCCCTGCCCGGGTTCCATGGCTGCAGAGGCAGCAGCCTCCACCCCAGACCTAAACATGGCGTCCCCCCCACTGGAGGTCTGGGCCTTCACCACTGCTCCGCTGTCTGCACAAGTCTGGCGCAAGGACACCAAAGCAGATGTGGAGTAGTCCTGCCCCGATAGCAGCTTGCCATCCTCCATCTGTCTCAGTATGGTACGGGCTTGACTGCTTGCCTGCAAGGCCATGGCATTGCAGATGCAAGACAACAGGCATTGATATGGGCTTTCCTACTCAACACCACAGCAAGTGTGTGAGCTGTACTTGTCGCGTTTTGAAGTGTTTACTGTCTCTTCCACAATTTGGATCCACTGCAATGCATAGCCTTGGTTTCCTCTTGACACAGCAAGTCTGTTTGCCTCTAACTATGTTCTGATGGCTTGATGCTCCTGTCATATTTGGCAGAGTCTGCGGTTCGACCAATGTCGCGTACAGCAAAAGCATCCGTGCACTCAGGACTCAAGCTTTGCATGAATTCAGACTAGGGTGCCTTGCAGGTCACACACCTGCAGTGGTGTCAAGTTCAACAGTCGCAACGAGGTAGCGGCATTGGTTAGCAAAGTCATCAGTACGTCAGCCTGACACAGGCAACTTGCCAAGCGCACACAAAATCACAGACATGGCTACAACTTATGGCACAAGAAGTTAAACATGCACATATGTAAGGTGTGACAGACCTGCATGACAAAGCGCACATACAGACAGCTGGCACAGCCACAAAGCCTGAAAGCACAACCGCAGTTGAACGACAGCTAGAAGCCACACCTGTTCCTTGTAGCGCTGATCTACATTTATTCTGGGTGGGGGATCCCACCAGCTGGGGGGGCCCTTCTGCTGAGTCCCCTTGGGATCAGTGGGGCTATGTCGCCCTGATGCAGAGGCTGGCTCGGCATCATCTTGAGACAGCACAGCTGAGGCTGACGAGGGCGTATCATCCCACTCATTGATTGTGATCTTGCTGAGCTTGATGTGGTTTTGGGCTCATCTGGCATCCACACCTGAGCCAGCAGCAGAACCAGTGAAATAACAGGGAAAGAACATCGGCACAATGAAATTGATAGTAAAATTAGCAACAATGGCAAAATCAGGTCGTTGTGGAGGGCTTCTTCCAGCCCAAGGTGAGCAAGCAGCAACTATCATGTCAATCTTGAGCATGCACACTAGGACATAATAAAGCAGATGGGACCGGTTGGGTGCAAGCAAAAGGTTTTTCTATTTTATATGAGCAGCTCTATTATGTACGAGCAGCTCTACACCTTGCGGCTGCCTCCAGCATCCATGGCCATACCTGTGGCACTTGAGAATACTGCTGTGTAAGGAGCCATACGGGCACAGCAACACACAAGCCATGCAAACAAGAGCTGAGTGTCATACAACAGTGATACAAAAACGATACACCAATTGAACCCTTTTAGTATATATGTTGATGGTGAAAGCTCAGCACGGTCTCTGCCAGTATACACAAAAGTGCCATACAATCATAAGTTACACACCCATTTTGCCTCCGAGTGACCTGTCTGACACCCATTTCCCGCCTTTCTTGCCTCCCCGCCCCACTGTGACAGGGCATTGGATATGGCCTTGCCAAAAAGGAGCCAAAGCAGGCCAGCAGCAGCTGCAGCAACAGCAAGCCAGCCCAGGGGCCCTGCTGTGACACCTGACCGCCCCCTTGAGGCTGAGTAGGAGGGCGCTATCGGCCTTGCTGCCTCACTCATGTGCATCTGCGCTACACATTAACTTAGCCAGGGAGCTCAAAGTGAAGCCTATGTGTGTATGGCCCAGCCTACATGACTGAGTAGGCTGGGACATCAGCTGATCATAGCTAAGGAGCTGGCATGGCCTGCGCATGGAGTGTGTGTGTGAATGATGCAAGGGTAAGCAGCAGTACGCGACACCTTTGCTCAGTCAAGTCATTGTGTCATGGCTACACACTAGCAAACTTGACACAGACACCGACAATATGTCTGCTTCCCTTGCGCCCATGGAAAATCTGTATCTCATCTTGCTGTGTACACAAGGGCATGGAAGCAAGTGATGAAGCCAGCTGTCTGAAAGTTGGCTGACCAAGGCTGCTGTGGTAAGCTGGTGACTCCCAAGAATGGACGACAGGCAGTGATCTGACAGGTACTTGTCATGCAGTCACACTATTGTGTTGTAGAACATGGCCTGGCTTGCTGTTATGTGTTGTTGAATTCACCTCCCTTTGTCTGGGAGCAAGGACCTTTTGTAAAGACTGCTTCATGTCCTGGGCTAACTGTTGTGCCTCTGACATGGCATTTCCAGCCTGCACAGTTGCCAATGCTCACAGTCAACGTCTGGTGCAGTCTGGTGCAGTCTGTCTGGCTCCCACAGTATGACTGTTTACTGCTCACCGAGAGCACAGGTCTTGAGCTTGTTGCTCAGACATTTCAAGGGTTGCACTATTGAAGCACTGTAAGCAACATGAATGACAGTACAGCATTACAACCCATGTGTACTGGCGCTGCTACGCACCTGTTGCTGAACTTGCTGTGTGCCTGTTTCCATACGCTCATGCACCTTTCCCTCCTGCTACATGAATAGTGCAGTCTTAGGGTTTGCTCATATTTGTGAGTGTAATCAAGGAGGTACAGTGTAGGGCGCCTGCTTCATACGTAGCAGCTCTGAGATGCATACCTGGAAGAAACTTTTAACGTCAATTGAGCGTTCGTTCATACGTCTATAATGCCGTCGAGGCCTCCAGCTGGGCCCCCAAGCCTGAGCCTCACCAGCAGCTACGACTTGTGCGAGGGCCGTCACGACCGCGATAGCTCTCAGTCCAGGAAGCCCACTGTTTTGTTCATTGTGCTCATCAAGGTGTCGCCAAGGGAGTTGCGAGCAGTGTGCTTGTATTCTCCTAGACCGCTTGGCAGGCCTGGCTAAAACAAACTTTGCGTGAAGAGCATTTCTGTCGGCGATTTACTTGTCCCAACCAAATCCCCAGCGAGATGCGGCATGCCGACTCGACAGCTTTTGCACGCGAGAGAACCCTTTGTTTCCTGCCTGGCGTTTGTCCCAGCCAAGGTGCTCCGAACCTGACTGTTTGCATGCAAGCTTCTTCTTTTTTTAGTGAGCATGCGCAGTAGGAGATCAAGCGTCAAGTTTCATACACGTGGACACAATAATGACTTGACAGCGTTGCGCGTCCCCATCGGTGAGTCTTCAAACGGGATACAGCGTGATCGTGCCTGCGGTTCCAGGTCCTAAGGTAGAAACCGTAACGCTCCTGACGAACATGAACACAGCCTCGGCGCATGCACAAGTTCAGCACACTCACCGTTCTTCTTGGGCGTTCCAGTCACTGGTGCGGCCAGGCAAGCATCAGAGAAACGGCAAATACCCGACATCACGAGTTGTCACTGTGCAAGCCGAAAAGAGCGGCTTACAGCGATTACTGCAACCTTTTGAGGGCTTTTCAAAGGAAGAGGAGGTTAGCTTTCGTTGGGATCCTGCAAACCTGCGATGGGCCAAGTCCAAAACAAAAATGGCAGATGATGCTAGCATGATGATCACTCCGCTCATTGGTGAGCCATACCTGGTGAGATTTGCGTTACGATTCAGCCTACACTTTCCTCCTGCAACAAGCCAGCATTTACTGAGTACCTTGGTCATACAGGTCTGGCCAGCCGTGCACAATTACCTGCAAAGAAAGAAATTGAAGACAATCAGCCCTGAGGAGGTCAGTAGCCTTGGTTACAGCTGCAGCACCCCTTTGCAAGCATGATCGCCGATTGCAAAAACACTGCTATGTTGCAGGCCTACAAGATGCAGCAGAAGAGCAAAGCAGTTCTGGTGGATGTACGAGAGGCTAAGTACTTCAGCAAAGAGCATGCAGCTGGCTGCATCAATGTGGGTCTGTTCCGATCTGTCCAAGGCCGAACTCGACTGGACAATCTCAAGCGGTTAGCCATGGCTGGGTTTGCAATGGAGGCCACAGGTATCTTTGAATAAGGCAAAGAGTTGTATGCTACTATGTGTGAGTAGAACAAATGCATCCACAAGTAACTCAAGCCTGCATTTTTCCTGCCAGCATTGCATGATGTGAGTTGCTGAGACATTCTACCAAAAGTGGGACTGTGGTCGCCAGGGCCATGCCTAAATATATTGCTGTAAGTGTGTGTATGTGCATGCAGAGAGGAATCCCAACTTCCGTCAAGATGCATTAACAGCCTTGCCAAAGAACAAAACCATAGCTGTGATGTGCTCGCTGGGTGGCACCATGCTTGTTGGGACCAAGCCCAGGGAAATGAGTGGCAAGGTCTTCAAGAGCGATCCTGACAGGGCTTTTGGCAGGGAGTCAAGGTCTTTGAAGGCCTGCTATGAGCTGTATGAGGTTAGTCCACAGCATTTGGAGCTCAGTACATGTACTTGAGTTCATGTTCACAGCATGAATTGAAGAGGCATGGCTTTACACTTTGCTGGTACCTGATTTTGATGGAAACTGCGAGCACTGACTTGTGTTTCTGCAGGCTGGCTTCAAAAATATTGTGCATGTTGACGGCGGCTTTCCTCAGTGGCGGTATGACCAGCTTCCTACTGAAACAAAATAGGTGGTTCAAGTTTCACCGAGTATTTTTGTAGACTGGTGTTGTTTGATGATCTGCTTTGTTGGCACGTGTGTGTTTGAAGCCTGTCATGGGATTTCTGTTCATGAAACAGTTCTTTTATATTCGATTTGTCCAAAATCTGATGATGTTTCTGGACTCTTTCTGGTGCAAAGTCTCATAGAAGCTGTGAAGATTAGGAGCTTTCATGCGCAGTAGATTACTGATGATGTAACTGCAAGGTGAGGTTTTGATAAATCTTCATTCTTGCGTGAGCAGGGCATCAAAAATGTGTATCAGACACACAAACAATCATCAACAATTTCACCTGCATGCTCGAATTCGCTTCAGGCAAGCACAGTCGCGGTCGAGTTGTACATATCTGTTGACATAGTGCTGTAGCACTGACTGTGCTCCTCTGTAGGCGCTTCTGTACACACATTGATAACAAAGTGTCCGCTTGTAAATACTACGTTGCGTTACTCAAGACAAGACTTGCACAGTCTTGCTCAACAGGTTATGGGCCCTCCCACGCAGTAGGGAGCAGAGCCGAGTCAACAAGCAGATCATCACGATCAAGAGCGACCGGAGCGTCGTCAGGAGTGTGTCTCTAATTGCACAGCAAGCGTATCCAGCGCAGACAGATGGCTACAGAAGGCCGCGTGACAATCGAGAAGCTTAGAACAGCCAACAGCGGCAAGCTGGAAAGTGACAACCTCGGCACCTGGCACCGAAGAGTCAGGGCACTGCTTAGAGCAAAGATCTATGGGACAACCTGTCTCGGGGCACTTCCTTGAGGGGAGTAGCCTATGCATACGACGACAGGAGGCAGTATGTCAACCGTTGAGCCAGCAGCGGTTCAGCGTGGAGGGTTAGTTCCATCAGAAAGCCGAGGGAGCAGAAGTGCATGGTGCACAAGTGTAAAAGGATCATAGTGACAGGGGTTGCTATGTCATGGGACCAGCAAAGTCTCATGGGTGCCAGGAGCGCACACCCCTCAGAAAGCCTACTTTTCAGAGTAGCCACAGTGACAGGAACTTCACTGTGTTTGAAGGAATCAAGGAAGAAATCGCCTTGGACATTCTTTCAGAGCCGTTGCAGCTGGAGCAGCGGTTCGTCATCCCATGAGACCATCTTAGATGAGCAGGGATGTGAGCAGAGTCAGCCTTGCTATCATTGCAAGCAGCCAGACCATGTGAGGTCAATTGCCCTAGGCTCAAGGGCGTTACTCTGCTGCAGATGGCAGTTTCTTTTGAGACCAAGGGAGTCTCTGTCACACTTCGCTGTGAACATGTTTCTGCTGCACTTGGCAGCTTTGACTAATGGTCTTACTTGACTACTTTTGACAGTGGTCCATAAGACCGAGGGAGTGAAAACTATGCTTCTTATGCATGTGTTTCTATTGAGTTCTGTTTAACAGACAACATTGTCTGCTGGGCTTATTCAAGCAGCAGTGTCAGCAGCGTTTAAGTGCTCTATGCACAGTGTTCCTATGTTATTCTTGCATTTTTGGTATGCCATTTGTATGACATTGGCTTCGCGTAGCACCGATGGTCAAATTTGCTGACTTCTTTATTCATACTTGCCTTGTGATAACTTCAGTTTATTGATCATGAATGATTGACTGCGAGGGAGTGTTGAGATGTGGCAATTGGGGCAATACCAGTCAAGTCATCAATGGGGTCAGTGACTTAGGTCTGAGTCATAGGACACGCTTAGTCACACCTATTTGTCCAGTGTGGGATGCGTAGCGGCCTGGTTGGCAGTATATAGAGCGTATTGCTTTACACCACGCTTAAGCTAGGTAGGCACTATGTAGGCACATAGTGCTGTAGCACTGACTGTGCTACTCTGTAGGCGCTTCTGTACACACATTGATAACAAAGTGTCCGCTTGTAAATACTACGTTGCGTTACTCAAGACAAGACTTGCACAGTCTTGTTCAACAGTCCTTCACATGTTAACCTTTGCAACATGATAAACCCGAACTAATGTACATTTTGCCCACAACACACATATACAAAGGATCATGGGTGGTACAGCACCACAAACCATCCTGCACATACACCATAACAAGGACCATGCATTTGCAGCTGGCAAACAACACAAGCATGTACAGGTGTTCAAGCAAGCTTGCGCTGGGACGTGTGTAGGCATCGAACTCCACACAGATACGAGTGTGCATATCTCGACGTGTCATCTGAGTGTCTGTGTAGCGGCACTACTCTTCAAGTTCCTGGAGTGTGCAAGGATTTTCTTTTTGCTGTAAGTGCTGATGAAATTTTCTACAGGAATGTCGCCGGCAATGAGTTTGTTGTATAAGGCTTCTGCTTCATCATCAGCTTCACGGCCTGCTTTAGCCAGCTTTGCAATCAGCACCTCAGGCTTGAGCTTGACCAACGCCGCATTCTGCCGCTGAAGTCTGCTGTCAAACTGTTCTTTTGTGGGTGCATGTTCAGAAGATCTGCATGAGGATGCAAACATGTTTCAGACATAGGAACGTCAGACACCATATGCCTACCAGATGACACCAGCAGCAGCCCTGCAGCACATCCGCTACAAAGCATATGTTATGTGTATACACAACCAGGCTTTGCATCCTACATGTGCAATGATTCCACTCATCAGATAGTGGATCAACACTGTCATGTGAAAAAAGGCCTTGTTTGCGGTAGGCAAACTTGGCTTGTTGTCTGCAGATGTGTACTGACCTGACAATAGCAATGTGATTTTTGACTTCAGAAATGAGCTGTTCTTGCTCCAAGTTGTGCTTGGCCATTTCTGTAATGCCTTTCTGCACTGATGCACGCACCTGCGAATATGAGAGGCATGGGTAAGGGAACCAGGGCAGAAAACCTTTTGACCATAGCATTTCCATGGCAAAACATGCAGTGGTGCTGAGCCTTATGGATTGCCTGATAAATGGTCAGGCAATACCGCTAAACATCCAATCTTTCCTTTGTTGCAACTGATGCTGAGCCAAAACAAAAACACTTGTGAGGTACATAAGTAGCCAGAAAATGTAGGACTGTCAGCTGCATCTGTGCCGAACATCAAACATGGGCAAGAGCAGAGCAAGGAAATGGACAAACCTGTGCCACACTTGACCCAGCCATGATGCTGTCAACAAGACTGCCATACTTGCTATCATCCACAAGCAAGGCAGCCAGTTCCTCGTTGCTCAGCCTGTCTAGCTCAGGAAGGTTCTGAACATTGCCAGACCCTTTGACAGGGCTTTGGCGTTGTGACATAGAACTAGATGTGGAAGTCTGCTGATGATGTGGCCCTTGCTGCTGTGTGGGTCTTGATCCTGCTTGATGCGAGGATGTTGAAGGGATGCTTGACCCACTTGCCGCGGTGACCAGCTGCCAGTCATCTTCTACGCGCCCTGCAATAACCGTGAAATGGTGTGCATGGTTGCTGGACAATGTGTAACTACCATGCAAGCTTTGTTTTAGCTGGAACTACCACTGCTCAGGACATACTTGCCAGTTACCATTTTCAAACTCTATTGTTGCCTGCTCGACAATGAGTAGTAGTAGTAGTAGTATGTGCAAAGCGTGCAAGACTGAGTTAGACAAAACCAGCAACAGGTATACTTCAGGCCTCACCTGATAAAGTGTTGCAAGCTTCCTGGACAACATCTACCAAGGTGCTGCCGTGTGGGTCCCAAAGCTCTAGACCAGGGATTAAAAGGTGGCCTGCTGCACTCACACTGATATGATGGAGCGGACTAGTCACTGCTATGCCTGGAGGTACCTGACGGCAAAAGGACAGGCCCGTTCTACAACTGCAGAGCATGCCTGCCTAACTGGAATTTTAGCTTTTGGCGTGTTTACCTGTGGAAATGAAGGAGGCAGTGTGACACGTACTGCAGTTGAGCGGCCATCCGGCAGCCAAAGGGGTATCTCAAACAAAGATCTGTAGAGTTATGAGTGTTTGTCAGTCGTCTTGCCGTCTACAGAGCCTGTGGAACCACAAAACCCACATAACGCACTTACTGATCGCGGTTCAAGGGACGGCAGGAAATGATACTGGACAGCAAGTCTGCGATCTGCTGATTGCGTCTGCAGTCAACAAAGGTGTCGATGCAGGATCAGGCAAAAATGGTAAGAAAAGCTAAAGCTACCTTTACCGTGAAGTTGCGGCCGGTGAGAAGCTCATATGGGCCAGTGTTGAGGGCACAGCAGCCTCCTGGACAGTGATGTCAGCGCATATTCAGAGTACACTTGGATCGCACATGCTACATCGCAATGCAAAGACCGCTCCCTAAGAAATGTTACAGGACACCACTCCGTACTTGAAGAAGATGTTGGGTTGCCAGGTGCACCAGTGTGTCATGACATTTGACACTGTCAAAATGTCATTCATTCAATGAAGGAAAACTTTGGCCAAGGCGACAACATCTGATGCTAGGATGCCCAGCCAAAACAACGATACAATGACCCAGATACAAAAAAAGTCGCAGTCAACAGCAGCTACTATATATCGTCATTTATTTGGTTTGCGGTAGCAAACTGCAAGAAATGGCATACAGGGGAACATGTAGGAAAAACTGCAATAGTGTGGTGTACTGCATAGACTCACTACATGCATTGACTGCAATGATCAAATGTCATTCAGCTGATTCTGATGCCGATACCCCAAGATGCAAATGGGCAAAAATGGGTGCAGAAGAACACCAGCTGATTTGCCACTGATCAGCATTGCTTCATTTGTCAGCACAATTGTAGCCTGCTGTGGTGCTTGTGCAGCAACACAATCGGTCTTGAGGTGATTAGCAGACTTCTTGGCGAGACAGATGGCAGCCAACTTGCAAACGTCCGTTGGGTGGTCATGAGCGATATTGCTTATCACCTGATTTACACTCTCTGGCTTTACCCACCGCTGGCTCAATAATTCAGCAATGCCTGCAAATATAGCATGAAATCATTGTTGGCGTTCTAGACATGATATCCAGTCAGCATCCATCATTAGGCAGGTGACAAGAAACGTACAAAGCTGTGCAGTACTTCACAATAACACAAACAACAGAGGCAGGGTGAGGCTTTGTACCTGAGGGTACCTGTACGCTGACAGTAAGCACTGTGCACTTGACACAGCCTGGAGGGTTTACAGTAATAAATGTTGGCTTAAGCATAGCTACTACCAGCAGCAACACAGACTTTTGGCTTGCACGGTGTTGCGCTGCCTGTTGCTTCAGGAAGGTACTGCAGCAATTTTCTTGTTGACACTCTGTGGAGGTGCCATCACCAAGCAGTTCAACAGCATAGTCTGTCAGCCGATGATGCTGCAGCATGCTGCCAGGAATGTGATCCACTATAAAAGTCTCAGGATTGAAGGCAGGTGTCTCCATTGCTGCAGTCACGCTGCATTGTACCGGCTGTGGAATACTCCTTCCGCCTAAGCATACTGTGAAGAGTGACACAGCATCTGAGCCCGCTCCATGCTCAGTGGGACTTGCAACGGCATCAGGTAATACAGCGTGGGGTGTGAGAGAGCTGCCAACTGGAGAAGCTGAAGATGGTTCTGAGATGCCTGTGTCAGAGGACGATGCCTCTGAAGATGCTGACATGGACCAGACTGAGTGAGCAGGCTCGGCTTGAGAAGCTGCAGACATACTTGGCATGCTGTTTGCAGCTGCATCTGACTCAGGCACATTAGCCATACTAGACCCTTGACCATCTGCATGCAGACTTTGATGTACATCAGTGTGCTGTACAAAATCCATTGGAGTCTGTCTGCCAAGCTGACTGTTTGCAGGGTCTGCGTGCACAGGCTGTTGACTGTCCACTGTCTCTGCCCTCATTGCTGTGATGTTTGTCTCAGGTGCTGCAGTCTGCCGTGCTGGCTGCAAATGGAGGCTTGGCCCTTGAGCTCGCCATGCTGTGGTTTGCAGATGCTCAGTCAGCAAGTGGACAAAGTGAATGCCATGGCTGCTGTGCATGACAAGTGTGTCGGGAGGTAAGAAGGCAAACAGAGGCTGGGAGATAGTCCATCTGATGCTAGCATACTTGAAATGGCAGCCCTGCGGACACAACAAGCATTGCAATAGTCAGCAGACTTCCTGCGCTGCTAGTAAATTCCAACTGATACCCCTGCACCAGACCAAACACGCTGCAAACATATGCACAGGAGACTTGTGCTCAACAGGAGCAAATGCTGCGTAGGATACCAGTGAGGCATGGAATGACAGCATGAAGGACCTAATGCACACCCTTTCAACACAGGTTGTTCTGCGGAGAGCCCTCACCTGCAAGCAGCATCTGTATAGGCAGGGGTTGGGAAGGACAGTGACATAGTTCAATGTGTCTAGCAGAAGGGAGTCTTCATCTGCAATTCTGAATGGTGAGGCCCCATGAACAACTGCACGCAAGCAGCGAATGAAGCAATTGTCTGAGATGGCCAGCAGACAGTCGTTTGCAGCGTTCACGCTGAAAACATCTAAAGGAAAATGCGTACTCAGAAGCTGCTGATCTGAAGTCTCAGTGACGGAAACTGCCAGCCCTAATAGGTTGTCACGAGCTTCTTCATCGCTGCTATCACTATCTTCATCAGCTGACGTGCTGGTTGCACCTGCCAATCACTTGTGAAATGGTAATTTTTCGCAGACCTTGATGAACACAACGTTATATACCTTCAAATAATCTGATATTGACCAACAGTTTGGCCTGCTCTCCCCACAGATAGCTCCAAACCTGTAGTGCCAACATAGTCACGAACTTTCCTGGAAGCGTCATGACTGCAGCGAAAGTCTGACCACCTGCAAGTGATACCCGCCAGTACTAGTGTACGAAAGCAGGTGGTTCCCATCGGCCGAAAACCCCAGCAGAATACAACCTGCAGCTGAAACCACTGATCACTGGGACCTTCGAGATCAGTTTTGACCAAATCGCAGCGGTCTTGCCTAATAGGCGTTTGTCTGCGTCCACTACTGACTCGATGGGGAATTGAAGGCGACCAGGAACCTTGCAAGACAACACCCCGGTGAGTGTGCACGTTCACCACTTATGCACATCAAGACGGCGTGTTGCGTGAAGACAATACCTGTGTGTACAGTCTCCGCTGCCGCATCCCGAGCTGTCTGTGTTGCAGTTTGCTGACTATGCTGTTACTTCTGCCGAGCATCACGCTAATTCGAAGGCATCATGTTCCTGCAGTTTAATATGCTGTGTGGTGTGTGTGTGTATTGGTGTATTGGTGTGTGTGTGTGTGTGTGTGTGTGTGTGTGTGTGTGTGTGTGTGTGTGTGTGTGTGTGTGTGTGTGTGTGTGTGTGTGTGTGTGTGTGTGTGTGTGTGTGTGTGTGTGTGTGTGTGTGTGTGTGTGTGTGTGTGTGTGTGTGTGTGTGTGTGTGTGTGTGTGTGTGTGTGTGTGTGTGTGTGTGTGTGTGTGTGTGTGTGTGTGTGTGTGTGTGTGTGTGTGTGTGTGTGTGTGTGTGTGTGTGTGTGTGTGTGTGTGTGTGTGTGTGTGTGTGTGTGTGTGTGTGTGTGTGTAACTCTAGTGCGAGGACTCTGCAAATTGTGCATACGATTGCCGCAGATCAACGAAATACAGGTGGAGACGCCTCTCCACAGACAATACACTCAGTCTGTCCTGCATGCATTGAGGCCTTGCCATCAGGCAGGCATATGTTCTTTCATTTGCAGCTAGACAAGGACATTGAAGTCGAGCCTCGATTTTTTGGTCCTCGCCTGCAGGACATATTGAAACAAAAGGTCACGTCCGAGGTCAGGTTCTGCTCAGATACAGCCACTGCCAGGCCGTTTTGTGTTCTGCGTGACAGTGTCGTAGCAGGATCAAAGTCGAAAAGCAAAAATCAATGCCGGTGGCCTGCAGGTAGAAGGAACATGCAGCAGCGTTTATGGCTTCATGCTTATGGTCACTGATATAGGCAACATTGGCAAGGGCAAAATCAGGGAGGGCACAGGCAGTGCTGTTTTTCACGTCGAGTACACATGCTTGGTGTTCAGACCCTTCAAAGGGGAGGTCTTAGATGCTGTAGTCACGTCTGTCAACAAGGCAAGATGCACACTGCTTGTCACAATAATGCGTGCAGCTCATTTGCAACTATAGCTGTACTCCTGTGCAGATGGGGTTTTTTGCTGACGCTGGGCCACTACAAATATTTGTTTCCCAACATCTGATTCCTTTGCACTATCGAGTGGAAATTACAGATGATGCGGCGTTCGAATCTGAAGAAAACTTCCCGCCAATCAAAGCTGGTGCCTTTGTGCGAGTGCGAATTGTTGGCCTCAAGGCTGAGGCGAATCAACTGGTATGCACCAATCAGTGGTCCTGAGTAGCCAGTTTGGCTTACACCACAACATCCCAGTTGCTTGCGGCAGTTCTGGCAGCTGCTGATTCTGGTGGTGCTCCTGCAGTTCTGTGTGGCAACCATCACTGAAGACTTTCTTGGCATCATTGGAGACTGACTCTGCGGGTATGCCTGAATTGAGCTGCACCACCCTCAAGGAAGCTAGCTATAGGCTTGGGGACCAGCAAAATTGCTTGAGCCGTCATCGCGCATTTATCTATTGCTAGCATAGAGTGACATGCTGAGAGTCACTGCAAGCTTGTGCAACAAAGGTTCAGTGCCACTAGCTTGAAGCAAATGATATGCATGCATGTCTGAGCGCATTGCCGCTCATTGACTGCGTTGCTCACCCAAGCAGACATACTGCTGTGACCCTGTTGACGTTTTGCATGCAGTGATGTGCGTCAATCATGCAGCAATGCAGTAAGCTTGACAAGATCAGTGAAAAGGATTTACAGTGCCTTTAGCTTGAAGCAAACGATGTGCATGCATGTCTGAGCGCAGTACGTGAGTGGCAATGCGCTCAGACACTACTGCGTTGCTAGTCCAGGCAGACATACTGCTGTGACCGTGTCGACCTTGTACATGCAGTGATATGCGTTGATCATGCAGCAACGCAGTAAGCTTGGCAAGATCAGTGAAAATGATTTGCAGTGCCACTAACTTGAATCAAATGATGTGCATCTACCTTGTGACCACAGAGCCTGCTTCAGTCAAAAGCAAGATGCACTGTTGCCTAGCCAGATTCGCAGCTAGAGGCCACATAGTACAGGGCAACATGATCCGACTAGGCAAAGCGTAATTGGCACCTCGCAGCAACTTGCAGCAATGCTGTGAGTTGTCTGCTGGGTAGGCAATATTAATTTGGATGTACTGCAATGCAGTGACTCTGCAGGTAGTCATGGTTTGCTGGCAGCTTGACAGCATGCTGCCTCGAAGTCTGTGCAAGCTCTTATGATGCTATGTCATGGAACATCCAGATACATCAATCACAGTCAAGCCATGCAGACACAGCACTGCAACAGTCAATTGAGACATTGATATTCAGTAGGGCCATGCTGCTGCTGGTGGTACTGTTGGAGGCTGAAAGCCTGTGGCTTGTATGAGCAGGCAAGTTTGGCTGAAGCGAGTGCAATCCTCAAGTTGCTGAAGCGAGTGCAATCCTCAAGTTGTACTGAGCCAGGTCTAATTGCACAAGCGACTGCATTTAGATGAGGAATATGATTAAGAGTGCCGTCTGACAGTGAGCTAGAAATGCGCAGGGCATGCCAACCTGACTAGTCACTGCACTTATAGCTTCATGCAGGAGCTTTCAAGGAGCATGTGCAGTTCTGCAGTGTAAATATGCAGCATGCTGCCAACCACGTCAACATGTCGTTGCTGAACTCACTTGCATAAAGGTTCATCTGAATCAGCATGGGCATAAGCTTGGTGTTGCCAGTGCAATCTACAAAAGCCATTACAGCCGCGACAGTCAGCCTAGCGTTGCCCAACACGGCGCCTTGCCTTGTCGTTTGGGGTGTAGCGATTGCCCTGCCAACAAAGTAGCCGCTGTTCAACAGGGAGTGATGCGATAAGGTCACACCTTTGGGTTTTCCTGTAGTGCCTGCGGTGTACTGTATCTGGGCAGGGTAATCAAATTGGACTTGATCTGCCGCTTCAACCAACTGTGAATACAAGCCATTGCCATCGCCAGCTGCCTGTAAACCCTCCCAACTCAAGTTACCTGCAAGCATGCAGCACTGTCACTCATCACTGATGTGTTGTTATGACTTCATGCAGTGTCCTCTGATGTTGTGGGCACTGTCTAGCACAAGTCCATAGAACATTGAGTTACATACTGTGCAGAAGAGTTGGTGTAGGATTCCAGCCCAGCCTGTCCTCAGTATCTGATCTGACATAGTGCAAATGCATGCAAGTAGGTGTGTATGACCTACAAGTGTGTAGGTGCATCCAGGAACAGCAAATGAGTAAGGCAGATGTGGTGGTGGTGTCTGGCCATAGGCTGCGCTGTACTCAGTCGCATCCAGGACTCTCTGTATCAAGTCCACGCCCTTGCTTCGTGCAGCCGCAATCAGCATTTTAGGTTTGCAGTGCTGCAGGGCATGGTGCAGCTCTGCTGACTTGTA
>JAYKYS010000299.1:0-46679 GCA_036924285.1 Asterella californica | reverse complement strand
ATCACCATCCATGTCCTGGAAGTGTCGCTTCTGTTGCTGCTGCTTCTGCTGGCCCCTGCCGCCTCGGCCCTTGCCCTTCCCCCTGTGTGCTTTCTTGCCTCGACCACCCCCCTACAGCATAAGAAGGGATGTTTTGCAGTTTGCACATACTGTGCATGGGTTGTATCGCCTCTGCTGCATCTTCAACAAAGAACATCCTCAACCTACCTATACTTCGGCCAGTCAGGAGTGCAGAGGCTTTTGGAAACCCACAACTGTCAGTGAACAAAAGCTTGATGGGTTGTAGCAGCTGGGGGTTTGCTGCAGGGTGCAAAGGAATGTCAAGAGTATCCATGACATACCTGCTGATTTTGCTGTAACACCTGCTTGATGTCTGTAGTCTTTGCTAGCCGGAACAGCAGTTCCACAGGGAAGTTATCTACTTCACCTTTGGCAAAGCCCATGCCCTTGTGCCACATGTGAAGAACATCACTGACATCTGCTTCTGTGAAACCTGCACAGAATGAGAAGGAGGCGTTTGGTTACAGATATGCCACACCTGATGGATGCTTGTGGTTCGTTGAGCAGCTTGTTGGATGCAGTGTGCCCACTCCAGCTTGCATGCCGTGTGTGACCATCACACTGCAATGGGGATAGACTGTACTCTGGGAGGATATGCAGGTATGCTTAGAGTTGAACCTTGCAGACATTGTAGGAAAGGTAGTTTTTGGCCAAGCTTATGCAGCATGGAAGTCTCACCAAAGCCATCAGGATCCTCCTCAGGCAAAGCCACAGTTCCAAGGCCCAATATAGCTTTGCTGGCTGAGTCGGCATCATGAAATGTCACATTACCTGCACAGTACATCGCAACATACCTGATTCTGCACATTTTGCTGATCCAAATCTGCTCTATCCTTTCTGCTTACAAACTTGAGTAAGACTTGGTACAAGCTTGCGTAAGACAGACAAGCGTGGAGACAGTTGCCACTGTACACACCTAGCTCTAGCTGATTGCGACTAGACTGCATTTACGATGCATTTGTCATGGTGATATGGTAACAAAACCATATACAATCTGCCAGTTGTGCATGTGATGCTTGGCTGAGTGAGGCACTAGTTTGTTGGCATTTGTAAGGCTGAAATGCCACATAGATGGTTGGCAGTACAAAAGGATTTGCACTGCATGGGGTGAGAGCAGCTCAAATTATAGGTGCTAGTGCAGGGGGGCATGCTTTGGGCGTGTGCAGGGCCTCAGCACACAGCACGCACAGCACTGGAGTCAATCCAAGCTTTGAATGTGTTTACAGAACTGTGACAGTACACAGCCATGGACATTGCATCTGAGGGCAAGCAACCAGGGGAGCTTACAGGAGGCATCACTGAGCCACTCGACACTGGCTGGATTGTAGTCAGTGAAGAAGTGCAAGCAGTCAGAGGTGGTCATGAGGTGGACGCCATGGAGGTGCACAGTGTCGGGCCGCCGCTCTGCTGTCAAAGCTGTCTGCCTCCGCTGTTCAGCCTGATCTGCCAGCTCTGCAGCACAGACCATAAGCACGCAGTATCAACAGACTCTGAATCTCATGCTGATTAACTGTAACGAATGAACTCTGTAGCAGAATGTACTAGGAGTGGTGAAACATGAGGCATGCATTACAGGTGTACACACCAGCATCTGTGAGCTCTGTATTGGCAGGCGCATCGGCTTCAGGGATGCGCACTGCAATCTGTTTGGCTTCTTTTGCCTGTTTGCTGGTCAACGCTGGTTGCAAACCGTTCTCTACTAGAGGTGTGCCAAACTTTTGTGCTCTCTGTCTACGCTTTTCTACCTCTTCCTGCAGCAGATTGTCAGTGATACTGCAACTAAGAGGGCAAGTACCATGCTGGCAGGAAGTGCACCTGAGTAAGGAGGTCAAAGTCAGCACTTATCACAGGCTTTGACTTTTTGGCAGGAACAGCCACGGCCGGTTTGATGTCTGTGTGAAAGCGTGCTGCCCTGCAACAAAATTGACCTCAGGATTTGACAAGGCAGACTACTTCCTGTAGCAACTACATGCCAAGCGCCAGACCTTGCTTTGAGCCTTTCTTGGTCTGCATCAATGATGCTTTCATCGGGACACGGCTGTACAGCGCCTGCTCCAAACACAACAACAGGGTGACTCCTTGCCACCATGGTCCACCAGCAGTAACAGCGCTGTTGCCGATCTCAAGCACGTATGTCAAAATCAAAGGCCTACAACATCACGCTGACTTGCGTCCTCGTACCAGCACAGAGAGCGTTAAGCACGAGAGACGCCACGGCTTACGGCTATATGCAGCGACTCGCAGGCCCTGCAGTATTCTCAGACGACCTGTCTGTGGGTGTGTGCGCCTGTGAGTGAGTGCAAGGGTGTGCGTTATATCTCGTCCAGACACAGACTCCCCATCGCGCTGGCAAGTTCTTCCATCCACTTCGGCATGTCCAAATTGCTCGAGAGCAAAGACTTTGGACCACAAGGGTTCAGATGGCTCACATTGAAGAGAATCCTGGTATGTCCATCAAAGTTTGACATTCAACATGCACACCAGACCAAATCGAGACGGTATCCTCCCTGAATACCTGCACGACTTTCTGCTTGTACTATGCATGCTGAAGTCATACAACTTGGGCTGCAGTACCAAGACCCCACAGGAAGGTATGGAGATCTAAACTCATTGCGCTTGGTGGTAGCACCAGGAAACTCTTCACCTGTCTTGACTTAGGAAACGAGTGTGGGAGTCAGCAGAGAGAACAACTCGCGCTGCATCAGGATGTGATGCTGTGGCCATCATAGCCAAGGTGACTGCCTTGCTGCACATGCATTTTGAGCACTTTGCTCCTGTACACAACTTGCTCAAAAGCTTTTAACCAATACCTGTCCTACAGGTGAAGTCGAAGTCACAGCCGCTCAAGATCATTCTTGAAGCACAGTACAGACCATCCCAGGATGCAGTAGTTGTGGAGGTAGTCTGCATGGCTATTGTTGTACAACTGTAGTCTTCCAACATTGCAAACCAGCATGTTTGGATTGCAACGCTCTACAATCAAATGTAGGTACCAGCTGGCTTGATAGATGAAGGGGAGGATGCAGCACAGGCTGCGGTCAGGGAGCTGAAAGAAGAGACAGGTACAAGCCCAAGCATTGTCAAGCTGCATACCATGAGTGTGAGTGACATGGCTTCAAATACGCTTAGTTCCTGATCAAACAACACACATACAGTCATTTGGGTAGCACATGCGCCGGCTCCTATTGCGCAGGGTGCCCTTTTTGTTTCTTCACTGAGCAGGCTTGACAGCACCGTGGTATCTTCAAGTCGCCGTGTAGTACATTAGTAGAAGTACATTACAAGTTCAGTCATGTGGCTCATCTCATGCATTCACTACAAGTACACTACATTATCAGTCATGTGGTTGCAGGATATTCTGGTCGAGTGACAGGTGTATCAGAGCCTTGCTTCAGTGACCCGGGCATGACAAACAGCAACATGCAGGTTGGTACCTGTGTGAACCTGATTCCCCACCAGTCTGTACTCAGCATGTATGCTCAAGGGATTCACACAAAGTGCAATCACATGGATGCATACAGTATCATACAGGTGTTGCCTGATTGCATCAGTGCCTTGTGCCTGGGCAGCAGTGTTGCAAGGTGTCTGCATCTGCAGTGGGCAGCAGTGGAGGTGGACGCAGATGCAGCAGAAAATGCGCATGTCAAGCCTGAAGTGGAACCTGGGGAGTTCATTGACGTGTTTCTGGTTCCATTCAAAGGCTTGCACACAACCCTAATGGTGAGCCATTATCAAACAGTGCTGCGCAACACTGCTTTAGCACCCAGGTCCAGTACATTAAACGCAAATTACGAAAGTTTTGCAAGCCAGTATGCAAAGAATGAGCCATGAATTTAGGAGCTCATGAGCTTCACTGCAGTTGGGACCCCATGCACAAGCTCTCAACATACTTCTAATGTACGCACTCATGCATATGCAAAGTGGCTGCACGCGTATGGTCCTGTTTGCAGATCCGTTCATATAGGTGGTACACGACCTGGGTGCAGCTGCGATTGCAGGATTTTCTGCAGCTGCTGTTCAAGAGATAGGCACTGTTAGCAGCTGCTCTTGCTTCTTGCTGTGGTAGCACTGCATGTTGGCAGTGATGGGGTTCCACAGCACTCTCACTTAGGAACGCTAGCACCCTCCATCTGTGCCATGTGCGCCAGGACCTGAAGAAAGACCAAGGATGGCAGCTTGATGCTCGGTTGCTAGCATACGCGTGGGGCTTGCAAGACAGTCAGGACTGGAATATTGGCAGGGTGAGGCAACCTTTCTCAAGCATGGTCTGTTTGCACAATGCATCCTATGCTGGGTCGTAAGTAGGCTGACTGGACCAATGTAGTTGTTGCATTCCAAGCTGATACAGCAACTGGGAGATGCAGTAAGTGGCTTGCAGAAGCATGCAGTGCATTGTTGCACTTCCTATGTCAGTTGGTACTGCTATGCAGATGTTCGTCAAGCATACAAATCAACATAATGCACAAATCTTGCAATGGCAACCTGTTGCGCAGAAGCTGAGAGCAATTGCATGCATTACACATACACTCGAGCAACTAAGCATTACTGCCACACCTTCTCTCCTGCGGATTGCATTATTTGTGACCTGAAGGGCTCAGAGGTTGAGTAGATACAGACTTTGGCGTTTTACGCTCAGCCAGACTTCCCAACAAGGAACTTAGAATCTGGTGACACTGAAGATGATGATCTCGACATCCAGATCAGTCTTGACATCAACTGGCACATTGCAGGTTCTGATTGTGAGTTGAATCTCTATAGGTTTCACCCATGAAGCAGGTGTATATGCTGTGTGTAATGCATCCACAGCACTTTTGAGTTCTCAGATCTCATAGCCTGCATGCCTGCACAGTGAAAACATTGATGCCCAGTTGCAAATGCTTTGCAAATAGGTCATGCACAGTGCACATGCATAGAATGGTGAGGATGTTTTCAAACTTTGAGGGGGTCGGCTGCAGCAAAAGCAGGTCAGCCTGTGAAAGTGTTGTTCTTTGCATATTACACAGCACTGCTGTATAGTGGTTACATCTCTGTGGCAGCAAGGTGCAGCAATCAACTAGCTAGCTATAGCCTGAAGTGTCCCACCTATGGACTATAAAAATTTGAAAAAATATGTATTGGGCAAGATTGCTAATCAAGCTTCAAAATTGACCCAACAGCTGATTAAATAGCATACATGATCACTGACAGCTGGACATACGACTCTGCAATGCATGTGCGAATGTCAATTCACACTGACTGCACTTCTACAGTTGCGCCACAAGGGCACCCAGAAAGTGATGCAAATGGGCAGGAAACACGAATTGTTATCTAAACAGTTGTCTTGCTACTACTTTAGGACTAGGCAAGACCGTGCAATCAATCAAGGAAGGCAATATGTTGCCACCATGTGTAAGCTACAAGGCTTGTATCCCAGGCATTGCTTGAACTTGTATACAAATTGTTGAATCAGGATTTGCCAATTCCTTTCTATTGCTGCTGCATTACCATCAGTATATTGATGTGTGTGCCAGCTTCTTGATCATCAGTAGGTGAATTCACAGCCTCCAGTGATAAAACCGATTGCTGACGATATCCAGCTTGTCCATTCAGGTAGACCACTGCTCTGCTCATCAAGTTTGACGGATGACACTGAAGCCATGGCAAATTCCTGGTCAACAGCTGCTGTCTCCTGAGCACACAACATCCTGGGATCCTGCAATCAAACAGGAGCACGATGGTTTTACATGTGTCCAGATGATACAAGGTGCAAGGCTTCCGTGAAGGTCGAAACAGGTTTTTCCAACTGACTGACCTGCGGGATCTAAGCAAAGCGCTGTAGTGGCCTCAAGCCGAAGAACAAGTGGCCGTCTCAAATTCGAGAGCTGTCGAAGTTTGTTGCGAGCAAAAACAGTAAGTGTGCGTGAGAACCACTGGAACGATGGTTCTCGCTCGCGAAGCCAAGAAGGGCAAAGACAAGCTGATCTGCAAGTTTCAGGTGAATATGCTTGGTATGCGTGTGAGAGTTGTGTTACCAGTCGCACCATTTATACCGAGTGTCTCGTTACAGCAATTTCGCAATGTTTCTCACAGATTCGGCTACTTGCGCCAGGTGCCTGCAATTTCAGTCTCCGACGACTTCCAGCGCCATAGTAAAGACGTAAAAAAGAAGTTGGTTGCAGTTTCACGTGGCTTCGATCAGCTGCGTCTCCGTATTAGATTTCACCGCATGCCGAAATGTTGCGATTTGCTGCACGTCGCGTAAACAGTAACACCAGCAGTTGCTTGCCGTGATCGACGGCACTTCTGCGACAGCAGCAAAGCAACTGATTGCGCTTGTTTTCTCAGCCTCAGTCGCCAGCAACAACCTATTCTGCGACTCCCAAAGTCTGCTACAGGCTCACTACGACTCCCGAAAGGTAGCGAGTCTGCTATAGGCTCACACTGCAGATGACCATAGTGGACCCTGCGACTATCCAGATCGTTTCTTTGGTGCCCTCTTTGTAGCTGGAACTATTGCTGCTGAAATTTCAATCAAAGGTAAAGCCTATATTTACCTCTATCTGGAAAGGAGCCATCTAGCGAGCTATGAGTCCTAAGAGTGCCAGCAGCATCAAAGCAAGTTCCATAGTGCTGCAACAACAACTGTTGGTGGCAACAGCTGCTGTACGCATAGTATTTTGACTAAAACACAACTCACTGTAACAAGTATATGAAGTTGCTGGTATCATTCAAGCTGCATCGAGTGCCTGCGAGGGTGTTGCTGGTTGCGCTTAATAGTCTTTTGGGCACCAATGGCTGCAGTGGGCAGCAGAGCCTACATTCACTGCGTCAAAAATAATGCATGCCCGCCAGGTTGACGTGCTGCAGGAATAGCCCGCCTGTCAAGGTCGGGATCAACATCCAGCATCATAGTGTCGGCAATTGCGGATGCTTGATGGTGGTCACTGACCCATCAGGAAGATTGAAGCGCCGATAGTTTCTCCAGCTCAGCTACAATGCCTCGCACATGCGCTGTACCAACTACAGCAACAATGCGTTGGGTATTGTCATGACCAAAGTATAACCCACTGCCATGCCCCTTTGGACAGGCCTCTGAGGCTACGGGCTCTTTTGGCATCATGTACTGCCACACAGCCTCTGTGGCTGTGCTGTCAGCAATGAATGCTGGGGAGCCTCCAGTACCTGCATTGCAGATGCCGTGCTGACTTGCATGCACTGCATGATGATCCAGTGTATGCATGAAGCCAGACTGCTGATGTGTATAAAACCCCCCGTCATGATGCCCAAAGGGACAAACTTTTGTTGTCCCTTCTTTCTTGCATGACGGCATGGCAGCTATGAGATCCAGTCCAGCTGCCATGAAGTGGTTATCCGAAGAAAGGAGCCATGCATGCAAGGCTGCTGGGAACCTGGCTATCATGCACGCCCATCATAGTGCTGTGTGTCTCCAACATGAAGATTCAACTGTCTTGGAATAAGTTTGGCCCCAGACACAACCCCAATTTGGATTGGTAGGATGCCAGCTGGCTCGGGGACACACCCCCCAATTTTGATCGATAGGATGCCTGCTGTTTTACAAGCGTACAACACAATCAGCAAGTCAAGTGGTCAATTGAACACTCAGCTGTTTTCTGCAGACTGTCAAGCATCACAAATGGCACGGATAGATAGAGACTCAAATCGAGATTTCACCTTGTGCAGCAGCATATATGGTCTTGGCCATGTGTGCGTCCCTTTCATGAATGACAGGGTCGAGTGCCCCTGGCCAGTCAAGCAGGGCATCTTCTCCCCATAGCTTCACCAGCTGGCTGCTGCCATTCTGCAGCATCAGAACTGTTGTTGTGCCCAAAGACCAGTACAGCATGGATGCACATAACTGCACGCTCATGTCCATCTTCACAGGTCCCACTTGCACTCAAAGCGCTACCTACGTGCTTGAGAACATGAGGGCAGCAGGAGGGTGGAAGTGTGGGGGTGAGGGGGGGGGGGGCGGTTGGGGATTGCTTGGAGTGAGGACGGGTTGGTACACAAGGGGGATAAGAGGTGAGGGTCAAAGCCAACGGAGAAACGGCAGAGGAGAAGAAAGGGGGAAAGCAGGGCAGGATAAACAAGGGGTAGCAGAAAGGTTGGGGGCATAGTTCTGAGCTTTAGTCCCTGGTGCAGCAGTCGCAAATGGGCACGCTCAAACACACTCAAGGTCTGGGCATGTCTGTGGACATACAGGTCCTATTACATCGCTGCCACCAAGAGACCCACTTCAGAAGCAGTTTGTCAAGCCAGGCTTGCCTGTAACGGTTCCCGTAGATCAACAGCAGCCTCAATGTCTTGTGCGCTCATCTTGCTCAGCTTCTGTATCTCCAGAAGCGGGCCCAGTATGGAGAACAGCCCCTTGCCAAGCACTCCCAGCGTGATGATGGAAGGCACTGGTAAGAGGTTTGATGGCAAAACATGTGAGGTTGCTGAGGCTATTGTAGCTAGTGAAAGCAAAAGGGCAGCGCCCACGTATGGGGCTGTGCCATTCCAGATGGCAGCAGACATGCGCTGACTCATAGCTATGGCTGGCTTGTCTCCAAGATGCACCTGCACCCAGCAGCACTCGTGCGCTGTCTCCTCAGGCGCCTTGTCAGAATTTGGTGTGCACACATGTGAGCCTTGCAGAGCTGTGTGGAGAAGATGTGATGCATGCAGCTGAAAGCTCTACCCCTCCTTCTGTGTTTGCAACATAGCATGGATCAGGGACCTGTGCTTGAAAGGATACTGAGTGTCTACACACAACAAAGGGTTCCGTTACATCATGTAAAAGGGATGTGCCTGAAACCAGCCATTTGAGTAACACCATGTCAACCTCTTCATGGCACTGACCAGCTGCACTGTATAAAAGAATGGCATACCTGGGACACACCATGCTGGGCAGCAGCCTGAAAGGCCATCCTCCAAGCCTCCCCTGAAGCCACTCCCACCACCTCCCCGGCCCCCCTCTGATACCTGTACCACCACACTGCCCCTGCTCACGACATGTTCTCTTTTGAGTGCTGTCAAGTGATTGACAGCATGGCAGCAAATGACTAAGCAAGTCATGGCAACAATTGCATCTGCTGGGGTCAGCACAGGATGCTTCAGCAATCGAGGATGCTTCAGCAATCAGACCCCATAAACCCTGTTAGGGGGTGATGGCTCGCTACGATTTGATGGCCGTTCCATTGAGGGCCACTGTGCACACTGTCATACATTCAATACATGCATATATGGAAATGTGTACCGGCAAAGTTGCTGATGGGTAGCAGTACTGAGAGGCGCTCAAGCTACAGATGGCCAAACTTGCTGCAGTAACACTCTTTACATACTCCTACTCCTGACTTACTCCTAGCTTTGCGGACATCTTGTGCAGCGTCAATTGCATTGCTGTGTGCTGAAAAGAGACCCAGAAATGCATCAGTCAGATGTGATGACCTGGCGTAAGTCTGAGTGACAAAGTTGGTGAATGTGTTAGACAGGCCAGATGGGGAATCGTGGCTTCTGCCAGATGTGGAGGCTTGTCCAGCCTCGATGTCAGCTGGCATGTAGGGTTCCCACTGTGCATGTGCTGCTTCACTGGCCTCTGTGCTGTCTTTACCCCTTTCTGCACAAACATTACACTCTGAAAATGCCAATGTGTAAGAAGTCAGAGATATATGCAATTGGATGCCTTTCCTGTTACTAATTCTCCTTTCCATCTTCCCAAAGAGGCATCCCAACCATGTTTGCTATGCTCTGCACATTGATGTGTGCTACACACTTACTTAGAAAGACTAGCTTGCACAGTGTTACAGCAGTTGTACCCTAATCCTGACTAATGGATGTGTATGTGACTGGTAGCTTTTGATATGCACAATACCATGCTTACATGCTGACATGCAACTGTAACGAGTGTTGCAGAAACCCACAGGCTGACCCACCAGTGCTGCTGCCTGTTGTGCTGACGGTGTTACTATGAAGCGACGGCACTTGTGGTGAGCGTAGCTGAAAGGCTGAAATGCCCCAGCCCTTGCCTGACTTGGCTGTGCTCTGCAGCCCTGTTATGCTGACTTCATTAGGACCTTTTACAGAATTGATGGACACTTTGATGTCTCCAGATTCCACTCCACTGAAACAGACGCTGGTGTAGCCGCTGCCATTGTCTTGCAACTGTTGATGAGCCTCCAGCAGAACATCTAATGTTGCTGTGCCTTGGTGGCCCTTCTCTAAGGCTGATTCCAGGATTTGCTCGATGCTCTCTGAACTTTCTGTGGAGCTGCTGACTCTGATGGACTTGGCTTGTGGCAGTTGACGAGGTGCAGCCTGGAATCTGAGACTGCCAAGAGGTGCTACTGTCTGCACCTACACAATTGAATCTAGAAGCTTTAGCTGGAGTGTCATCCTGCTTAAGGCATCAAATCAACATACGGACAACTTAGGTGATTTAGCAGGTGACAGTCCCCTTTGATTTGTGCCAACGCACACACAGCAATGCCCTTTTGAAGCACCAGCACCCGGGTGACACACGTACTCTTTGAGCCAAAACACGCAAAGCTGCTGGGTATTTGTGACTTTGCGGCTGATGTTTATCAGTGAGTGAGAAAGGAAAGCACCTGGCTGCTGTTGTGGACAAACATAGGAGCATCTGCATTTGAGGCTGGCTGGGTCACAGGAACTACAGATGCGAACATCCCCGAGGCAAGCAGCTGTACGCAATCTTGCTCAATGTCACATGCTGCAAAGGATCTGCCAGGTTGGCACCTCAGCCGTGACAGCAACTTCTTACATGCTGTTGCAGTAAAGCTGGACTGCTGAGAAAAGTTGCTGTGGAAGTTGATCACCCTGCTGTGCCAGTGCCGCGGTGGTGGCATGGAGGGGTCAACAAGCAGGTCCACTCTGTCTTTGCACAGCTCAAGTAGCACAACCTCTGGCTTGATGGTGGAAATAAGCTCAGTTGCGTGCGTGCAGGATTGCCGTGAAACATGGGAAGCGCCTAGTATGTACACCTGAACAGGCTGCTTGCGACCTTGCAGAGTGAGTTGCGCTACATACTTCTGAACAGTCTCGGGAATTCTGGATGTTTCGGCTGTTTGGTCTGTCTTGGTCAACGTTGCTGCCGATTGTATTGCGAATCTGAGCTGTTTGGCAGGTCTGTACCACAGCTTATCACGGCTGGGTCGGGCAGTTGTGCGGCTGTTATGTTGACCGAGAATAGCTTGACTGTTGCCATGGCAGTTGTATACCTTGACACCTTTGACAGCTTTAATTTGCGTGGCGGTGAGACCTGGGTACATGTCGAGAAAGTGCGAAAAGGCCGTCAAGAACTCAGACGCGAGGAACAACCGTATGCCTGTAATTTCCCCTTCATGTACCCGTTTGGTGTGGCCGTATGGCAAGCGCCGGTGTACGCTGTTGTGACTACATGCTCAATCCCCAGTCTGGATTCGCCAAAGGAATCTCAAGGCTGAAGAGGAAGATGAGCGATAACCCTACGCGGTCAGGCTGTTCGCCACACACAGCTCTGCTGACTTGCACACTGGCTTCCGTTTGGCAGCCGTTTGCTATAGAAGTGCCATACCAAGATTTTGCCGACGCCTTCCTATTTAGTTGTATTGGTCTGTTGTTTCAGCTGTCGAAGTATGCGCACTTGCTGTGCCGGTCAGAGCGTGTTTTATGGAACTAGCAAATCTCGTCTATCTGTAGCACGCCTTTCAAGGGCTTCCATAAGGTCGGCAGACTCGAAGCTCCAGCAGAAACACGCCGACTCGTTTCAGAAGCTTATCCCAGCGGCTGTTTCAGCACCTGAGGGTCTACTAGGGCAGAAAGTCGACTCCACTTGCCCCAAAGAAGCAGATGAAACATTTGCTCTCTTGGAAAGAGCGGTCAGTTCATCCAATGCGGAGCGCCCTAGTAAATCAGGGGTGTCAGGAAGAGAAACTTTGGAGTCACCAGAGGAGTTAGCAAGTACTTCAGGGCACCGTGCAATAGTCGGATCCGCTGTGCTTTTACTGGCAGGCATTGGCGCTCAGGGCTTTGCAGGCATTCATGGCTCCTTGGAGGGCGCCAGTGTGTGTGCTGCTGTAGCAGTAGCATATGTTTTAGCAGGTAATTAAATATTGACTTGACAGGTGTTGAGCACTTTGTTGTTCTGTAAACAGTAAGCCAAGGTTGCATAGCAAGGCACTCAATCTATTTTGCTTGTAATGGTATGTCAGCATTTGGCTGTCCAGTGTTATGACAGCTTGTGTCTGGCATATTGCAGACTTTGGCACAGGCGTGTATCACTGGTCAGTTGACAACTATGGCAGCGGTGCTACGCCAATTGTGGGAGACCAGATTGCTGCCTTCCAGGGTCACCACCAGCGGCCGTGGACAATCACACAGCGGCAGTTTGCTAACAACTTGCATAAGGTATGTGCCCTGCTGGACCTTTGCAAATGCTGGCCTTGAATGATTCTGAGTTGCACCCTATGCATTTTTTGAGTATGTGTTCTCTGGGTGTTCATTGTGTATCTAATTGGAGGACTGAAGTGATGAGAGACCTGTTGCATGCTGCTTGCTGTTTTGCTGAGCATAACTGCTATATGCGCTGCGCCTTTCCAGAAATGTGACATGATTGTAGCTTGTATCGGGAGTCACATCTGCTGGCATGTTGCAGGTGTTCAAGCCTTCAATACCCTTCAGCGCACTTTGGCTGGCTGCCACCTCAGCATTCCACTTTGTACCGGTGGCCAACTGCTTTATCTCCACCTTCGTGTTCCTTGTGTGTATGAGTCAGCAGTTCCACGCATGGGGCCACATGAAGAAGTCTGAGCTTCCCAAACCGGTCATCACTCTGCAGGTTGGCGTCCTTTCTCACTCTTGCACACATTACTTCTACGCTCTTGTACACATCCTTTGTGCATCATACACCGGGTACAGTACAGTTGCCTAGAGAGCTTGCTCAGTCTCGTTGCCAAGAGCAAAGTTTGCTGTCTCAGGTTTATTGTTTTCCATGTTTAGTACTCAGTCAGCGTGTGTTCTCCTTATCTCATGCTATGACAGCAGCTGCAGACATGGTTCAGGTTCAGGGGTTGTGTACTTGCTGTTTCAGTCACATGCTTTTTGCACACGCATTAGACATCAAGCTTGCTGCTTTCTAGCCGAATTGCCATTTGTGTCCTGCTCAATGCCTGCAGGAGGCTGGCCTTCTGATATCACGCAGGGCACATGGTGCCCATCACAAGGCGCCCTTTGAAGGCAACTACTGTATTGTGAGCGGCCTTTGGAATGGTGTGCTTGACCAGAACGGCTCAGATCAGGGCTTTTTCAGAAAGCTAGAGAGACTAGTTGCAGCTAGGACTGGTGTAGAGCCACGGTGCTGGTATGAGCCAAAGTATGAGGTTGAGGAGATGCCTGAGGCAATCACTCGCCCGTAGATACAGTAAGACTCAGCTTGAGTGTTAAGAAAGAAGGTTTGTTGGTGTGCTGGGCTTCCAGCTGTGGGTAGCGTGATGTTTCGTAGCAGACATACATGAGCGTTCATGAGTCTTTAATCCAATGGTGTTGTGACTTGAGTTCCTCATGCCTCCTGGTTTTTTTCTTGCTGTCTGAGGTGTGAATCCTGTCTTGATTGTGTGTTCTGCTATGCTAGCTTTGGTTTCTGTCGTGAACAGGAGATGTGACAGTTGAAGTGTTTCGGAGAATGTACCTTCTCAAAGCAGGAATTTCAAGAACATTGTGGTCAGAATTATTTGGGTGTTTTACTTTTGCTTTTCGCTTTCTGAGACTCAGATGGTGCTGTACACTAGAGCTGTGACCACCACATACAGAAGCATATATAATACCCTGTACCTTTGCCAAAAGACATAGAATTTTCACAGTTTTTTTATTTCGTTAGCGTTATCTGCTCCTGTGCTGAGTCGACAGCGTTTGAGACGCTATGGACCCCTGTAAGCATTTCACTAGTGGACAGCCATGGTGCAACCTCGCAATCGGTCTCAGTATGGCCACGCTGAACCCAAATACACTCATCAGAACAGGGTAGCACTCCCATACGCCTACAAAGCTCATGAGGTGCAGCAGCTGCTGTTAAATACAGCTGCCAGATTGAATGTAATTCAGAAATGTACACAAGTGCTTGGGATCATCTAGAGATGATCTCTAGATGACACCCTGGGCTGCCCAGGGTGTCCAGCGATTTTTAGGTCTGTTGATGTGGTCTGGCTGCTCCTTTGCCGATGTACAACAAACAATCAAGCCTTAGGATAGCAGAATCAAGCTCTGCAGAGCAAGATCTAGACTAGCAGTGCAAACAATCAAGAGAATTTGTCACGGTTCCAGACAAATTGCCAAACCAGCTTGGGATTTTGTGAATGGGCCAACCTTACTATTAAGTAATGAAGAGACATCACAAGCATCCATCACCTCAAATGCCAGTTCAAGGCAACTGTTAGGTCACACAACTTATTTCAGTGACGGTAGCAAACACACATGTAGTTACTCACCACTACACAAATCGCAAATCCTGTGTGTCAACACTATATTCTCATGTGGTCATACGTTTCTGAACCATAAAAGATCACTCATGCAACAGGCCGCTGAACATACAAGAGGTCTGTTGCAGACTACTAAGAAAAGAAAAGTCTACATCATTGGGCGTTATAGAAGAAGCCTATGCGCCCAGAAGCAGCCCCGGCTACAGATAATAAACACTATCAGAAACAAGCATGAAGCTACAAGCAGAGCTTTTACAGAACAACCACCTAGATGTCTGGTCTAGTTTGAGCATTGAACAAAGAGTCGTTTGAATTGCAGGTGTGGCATAATGGCAAGTCAACAGTGTGTCCCATGCTGGCATTCGCAGGCAACACCACTGCATCCTCAGGAAGCGCGTCTGTCTGTTGGCAGGCCTCTTGGTGCAAATCAGCCTGGGAGTGGGCTTCAACCTGACTAGCAACAAAGATACAGTGAGGAATAGCATGATCAGAATGGTCATAGCACCAGCTGCCACCATTTTGTTTTTCTATGCAGACTTCCAAACAGTGTCCTGGGCTTGTGTGGCTGCTGAGGCATAAGCTTGCCATCGTGAAAATGGTACGAAGTTGCTAAGTGGTTAAAAAGGCTTCAACAGGCTTTGCAGCACTGCTCGCGAGGACAAGCCAGCCTCCTCCACCCATGATGTACAGCGGGTTCCATTTGGGGGTCGATGATGCGCTTGGACCAGAAAATGGGCTTGCTTGTGTCTATCCATTTCAGTTTCTCAATCAAGTGTGGGACATGTACAAATGTGTCGTCATCAATCATGAAAAGGAATTCAGGAAGAGTAGCAAGGTGCTTGCCAGTGCCAACCGCAATGCCGGCAAGTTGCGCTTCTGAGCACACCACCATCCAGTTGGCTTGCTCAGAAAGAATTGTTCTTGATCTCTGTGCCGCTCTAAACCATGGAAAAGCCTTCATAGGTAGCATTGCTCCTAACAGCTTCGGCATCACATACAATACAAGTCGGTAAATCGCGCTCTGTATAACCTTTGAAAGAGACAAGAGATCCGATGGTGACCCGCTGAGCCTCTAGGTACTCTGGCCTGTCAACAGATCCAACGCTGACAACAAGGAGCCTCTCAGGGGTCACAAGACACTTACTCCCACAGCTGAGAGGCTGATCAACGGCAACCTATCGATGTGAGGTTGTAGAGCACGTCTGCCTGTGACCCTGTGACTGAAATATGCAGCGACGCCCTGCCGAAGTTGGCACACACAGTGAAGCTCAGAGCCAGGGTGGTCAAAGCAGCGACTATCACACCGACTCTGCGCTTTGTCCGGAGCGTTGCCATTGGCACGGCACGCTACACTCCGAATTTTAGACCATATTTCGCGAGGTTTGTTTACGCCGATGAAAGGTCTCGGCTCCTGTTCTAATACTTTCAAATTCATGCATGTGTGCGTGTGTGTGTCTGCTTCCCCTATCTGTGACATGCCGGTGTGACGAGGACACTTTGCTGTGACGAGTCGGCAGTGCCAAATTCACCAACGTCAGGTACAAATTACCTCGGGATCGACCGTGCCGGCTACAGACGTGAGAACCGTTTTCCTTATATCGTTTCGGGCAACGGTTTAGTCGTGCCGCCAACGTCATGATTCGACGCTGCATGCAGCCCGTGTCTCCGCGCCCCATCCGCGCTTCGTGCAATTGGTGCTCACCCTCGACGCGCTTGGCCGTCAGGGGACGCCATAGTCGCGTTTTTTGTCCAGCAAGTCCTCTAGTATACATAGCGACTCTTCCCCTGGTTGGATGGAAAGCTTAGAGGCAGTCTTAAAGGAACAGTATCCAAATGAACTAGCTTTGCATTGCATGGTACTTGTTGAAGTTGAAGGGTCTGTAACCGTGTTTGACTTCCTGCCTGAATTACCAAAATCTCCTGTCGTGGCAGCAGCTCTCCTGTGTGGTTGCCAAGTCAAGGGTGTTGTTCGTGAACGGAAGCTCAGGCAACTGCCGGTCAGACGGTGCTGGCTTGTTGGTCCCTGTACACAGCAGCAGGTGACACTTCGCTAAGCTCAATGTAGATTGTAACAAACAGTGTACCTGGTCATGTCAAAGCTATCTTTGACAATACAGGCAAATGAGGCATTGCAAGAGGCGCGCAGGCTTCAACAGTTCTTTTGACACTCATTTACCAGTTGTCACGCAACGACTGCCGAAGTCACTCAACAGCTCTGGTGAAACACTTGACAGGGTTGAACATCAGCCTGTCCAGTGTTGGTGTTTCTCAAAGCATGTGAGAGCAATATTTCAATAGCACAGCAGCTTGCACAGACAGACGTTGGCAGTCTGTAAACTTGCACACGTCACCATATACACAGGTCAGTTGCTGCTCCTGCTGTGCCTTCAAAATGCTTGTTGTGAGCCGCAATGCATTACTTCTAGTACAGTATACACATGTGCATCATGAAGACTAGTTAGCTAGCGGTGCTCAGAAGTGTGGTTGTTGGTGACATCTTGCAGCTGTGTTCTGTTTTCTTTTGATGAGCTTTCTGCTTGTTTTGAGACCCCTGTTTGTGGTAGTCACTGAGTGCCACATGCATTCAATTTACAGCAAGTTGCCTATCTGCTGAACACAATTCTGCTGACACGGGCTTTGTGATTTGCACCTCTATATGCTTTGTCGCCGCATCAACATGTAGCCACAGACCCACTGCTGAACAGAGAGCTTCGTATGGATAAGAGCAGAGCTCATGATCAACTGCATTCTGTGCACCGCCGATGAGGGTGCTTTCAGGTTGAAGAGGGTGTAGGACATCTATGACACTTGCATGGTACAGTTCAGCACCACGAACTCCGATGCCTGCGCTTCTGTGCAAGCACTGACTGCTATTGCTGCACATGAGTACTGGCTTGCTGAGGTTATTTCCAATGCGTGTTGAGTTGCTGGGCAGCATTGTTGCCATTAACTTGCAGTATTACAGAATGAAACGTTACAATTGCTTCAGCAATGCCACCATCATTGTTGTTGGCCACAACAATATGTGCAGCCCCTTTCACCTGCAAGCAGAGTTGCAAACCATGTTCGCTTCAGCGATAGTATTTGGAAGACTTTGAGTTCATAACAGTATCCCTGCATGTGTGGACTGATGGCACCAAATGGCATAGCAGGCAACAGCAGCGTCACTTCAAATTTTCACTGTGAGGTCTTACATACGGCACACATGACGTCAGGTACAGATCATCAAGGCAGGGTTGGTGCAGCTGACCTCAAGGCACAGCATTCCCCATTGCAATTCCAAGCCCAGCACTCTGTAGCAAGGGCAGGTCATTGCCTCCATCGCCTATTGCCATGACTGCCTGACAGCAACAAAATGACCTGTTTAGACATGTTAACGTGGGTAGCCAAGAGCGGCAGCCTACAGCCAATGATGTATGCAGGCCCTCTTCTCCCAGCAGCCTTATGTTTAAACAGATTGATCGATCTGCAAAAAACAATTTGCATATCTGTTGGGTCAATCTCAGGCAAAAGAGCTACGATATTTAGACTGCTGCCACGTATTTGCTCCTAAACTATCATGGCTTTAGTTTGCAAAGCTGAGTCATGGAGACACCATTCATACAACAATAAGAACCAAAATGGTCTTGTATATGCAGCTCAGAAATAGTTACCAAAACGGCCATGCATGTTCAGCTGCTGCCAAGAGGCCTTATGTGTCATTTAGCAGTGCAGCGTAGTGGGTGACCATCAGAATCTGTGAAGGTGAATGCATGCATACAGCCAGCAGCTGTCAAACGTGCATGGTACAGGCTCACCAGGGAAGCAAACAGTGCTCAGGATGGCTGAGATCACACAAAATCCCAAACATAGGCTAATGGTGAGTGTCTGTGTACGCATGAATGGAACCCCTCTGACCATTTTCATACCAAAACTTAAGCTTGCTATCAGCAACACCGGGGCACACTTCTGGTAGCCAACTTCACAGCTGTCACGGGCAGTAAACGAATGTGCAACAGCTGAAGCAGACTGAAGTACTGCAGCTGCATGCTGCAGACATGCAATGGAAGCATGTAGGTGCACCATAGTACTATCAAAGCTAAGGCAAGAACTTAGAGCAAGCTCGTTCTGCACGGTGAAGGAATGCCACAAAAGAAATCATGCAATCAGCGTTGCTCACAAGGTGCGCCTGTGTCTTGACAGCTGCAAGGAGAGTAATGTAGCCTGTATGCAATTCCTACCTTTCTGCTTTGACTTTGACAACCTGCCTTGGCCGCCACAGACCTTAACAGGGCAGGCAGGCAGCCAAAATTGCCATCATGCAGTGGCGTTACGATTGTCATGGCAATTGCAGAAGCTCAGAGGGGCCAGGCTGCTCAACCAAGACATAGCTTCTGTACAACGTCATCTATGTACATGATTGATATGGGTGATTGCGGTCAAAAAAGGACTGCAGATACCTCAACAGGTAGCTCAAGGTTAGCCAGAAGCTTGCGCATGCCAGAGCCCTTATTGACGCCCTTGGGGACCAGCTCCAGCATGTTGGGGACCGCCTGCATTGTCTCTGCACTATGCTCCAACACAAAGCTCTGCACAGACCACAGTACCCATTTGAAAGCCCGGTCCAGGCTGCCTTTGTTTATGCGAGTTGTCTGCAAAACTGGACTGCTTCTATCATTGATGGCTGGCATTGGGGTCATTGGTCATTAGGATCATTGGTCGTTGGGGTCATTGGTCATTGGGGACATTGGTCATTGAGACTGCATACTGCTGATTACGCAATGCAACTGCAGGGTGCTGTGAGTTGTGACAGAGGGTTGCATGGCTTGAGCACACAACAAGATATATGAAAAAGTGCTCCACAGGGATTCCACAGATCTTGGGAATTTTGAGCAGCACGCACCATCGTGCTGGACAAAGCGAATGGTAACAAGTAACTGCACAAGCAAAATGATACTATCAAGTGCCATATTTGAGCTCAGTCAACAGAAAGATAGGCAGCTGACAGGCTGATTCTAGATACAGAGGCTAAAGTGACTGCCTTCCAGTTTTGGTTTGGTTTCTTGGCTGTTTAGCAGCCCAGGTCTCACCACAAGCTCACATGTTGACACGCAATCAGAAGGCAAACAGAATGCCAAGTTATCGACAAATGCAGGATCAGAAGGCAAAAGGATTGGCAAAATGTCAACACATGTATGATATGACCTGCCAATCAGGCTTGAGTTTGCTATCCACTATCCTGGGATGAGTCATGAACAGCAGCTTCATGACAGGTGGCCCCGCCAAGATCGCATCCACAGAAGGCACCACTTCTGCAAGTGGCTCATAGTACACATCATTCAGCGCCTGCAACCACATACACACATTCGTTGTTTGCAAATATGTGTAAGATCATACAACGTCACATAACTTTTGAGTTGAGATGCATGTACCATCACGTAATATCACATTGAAGGCAGAGCTCTGTCTGAGGACCCAACAAGCACAGCCACAGCCATATACCCTCAGGAATTCACTGCGTGCCTGTCAGGCACAAAGGGATTTCCAGGGCGTTGCCCAGAGTGACGGTTACTAAGGAGCACTGCTGGGGCTCTGCTACACCTGGCATCAGGACGTGTGGCACACGCAAGGGGGGGGGGGGGGGAGGGGAGCGTGAGGGGGGCTGTTGGGGGGGGGGGGGGCTGGGGTGGAGAGAGGGTCCTGTGTTTGTGATGTCGCATTGCAGGGTGTGTTTGCAAGAAAAGAGAAGGAAGATTACACCGTTAGCGGGAGCCTCTAACCCTAGAGGCAGCCCCAGGTGTGTTGCAACACCAGCCCACACAGTTTGTACGGCCACCCTTACTTTTATATGGACCGAAAACAGCTGAAAGACCACAACATAAGCAGTGACAACACAGGAGCATCTACTCACCATGCTGCAAATGCATATCCCATACTTCACCAAGAGGTAAGACTAATATTTTTGGACCAACATCAAACAGGACACAAAGCTTGAGCAATTGCGGTCAGCTGGCTCCTCAAGGCATAGCTTGCTCAATTGCCGACACTACCTGGATTTCTGGAGTGTGCTTCAGGGTGATGCAATCATCTCCAAGAAAAGCACACAGGGTCACATCCTCTCTCACAGAGTATTCAAATGCTGCTTTCACAATAGAGCTCTCTAGGTACATGCCTGCATTCACACACACACAATGTTATGCAAGACTCGGCACATGATGCCTATTGCAGCATTGGCAAAAGACGGTGGGAAAGAGGGGACAGCCCGAGAGGGGAAGGGGTGGTTGGTTTGATGGGGTGTGAAGCGACTGTAACCTGATGCCAGCATTGCTTACAGCTCCAACTGCTACAGCACGGGACAAGAGGTCATGTGTTGAGATTTCACACCGAGTAGCCTTGTTTCCCCTTCACACCACAGCTACAGGGTTACAGGTATGCCATGCATAGACAACCTTGTGAAACAACATTGTGACCTTGGCAGCTTTGGGCAGCTTCTGTGTGGTCAAGCAGCTTCTGTGTGGTCGGGATGCCTAACATTGGACTGCCTGATGAACCTCTGTTCCTCGCCAAGCCCTTCCCTGGGTGTACCTAGCTCTTACAAGCTGGAAAGTGCAACACTTGCATGTTGTTCACGCAAGTAGCAGGTGTGCACTGAGCCATGCAGGACCCAAGCCCCAGATTAACAGCAGGCATGTAATCAGCAGCAGAGGGGCAAGGGGTCCCGGGGGGAGGGAGAGGGGGGGATTGGGGGGCGGAGGGGTCTGGCGCATACTTGGCAAGCGCAAGCCGTCCCTGCTATAGGTATCCAGCCCTTGCAGGAAGATCCCAGGGCCCTGCTGTGACACCACCAGCCCTGGCCCTGCACACACATCCCCACCATCACCACCAGCAGCAGGTACGGCTAAGCATCCCTTCATACAATGCCTAAACAGCGTCACTTTGTCTTTTCTTTCATCAGCAGCATGTGCCAGTACTGCACCATGCCTCAGGTCATGGCAGAATATTGTTCTTGCACTACACCAACAAGCTAGCCAACCCAAGCTTGCATGCTGATGTCTGATGTCATGCCCAGCTGCCAACCTGGCAGTGTTGCTTGCTGATGCTTGCAAAGCACAGTAGAAGCAACGAGCTATGGTCGTGTACAGCAGAAGGCATGTAGCCTATAAGATGCGCGGCCTGGCTTCAGCTTACCAGCAGTGGTGGCTTGAGGTCATATGAACGGCAGTGCCCAGCAGCAGCCTGCCTGTGTTGTAGGCATGAGTCGATGCATGACTTTATACAGGATTTCAGGTTTAACAGTATTTGCGAAGACAACAAGCAACACATGACTGTGCAGATGGCATGCAGCAAGTGCATGACTTTTGATGGTGTAAACACATTGGGCATCAAGCATTGCTGGTTGGATATGTGGATCCTCTATCAAGCTGTCAATGACCACTTTCAACAGTGATACGTCAGGCATACCGACACGATGCCACTTTTTGTCAAGTAAACTTCTGGCAGCACCGTAACTACAGTGATGTGCTTTGCATTCCTATCAGGGTCTGCAAGCCCGCTCAAAGCTTACTGTGACAGCACAGACAGAGACAAACAGTTCATGCTAGAGACAATGGTACTGTAGTAGCTGCATAAGATGTAGGAAGGATGGTTGAGCTAGATATTGTAGCAGCAGGGGAGTCTGTGCAAACCTGCAAGGCCTACAGGGGCGAGGGCGCTCAAGGCTGCGGGCCGCGCTTTGCCTGTTGCCAGGCACACTACCACCCCAGCTTTTATAGCTGCCTACAAATGCATTGCAACTGTCATTGCAAAGCTTACCTGCTGACCTTAAGGCTGTCAATAATCAAAGAGCTTGTCGGGCTTGTTTCAGCTCTTGACAAGTCTTTAACCAGCAAAACAAGTGATGCTAGCATCCACAGGCGTGGCTCTAGCATATTCAAAGGTGAAGCCTAACTTGAAACCAAACCTCTGATTTCGACTTTATCCTTGACTTTGGTCATGCCAAAGCCATGCCCTTGAGTGCTAGCGTGACTGATTTTGTTGTTGAGGGAGCTGTCAAGGGCTCAGACAAGCCCAACAAGCTCCACAACAACACTCCAGCAGGGACAGCAGCGCCCACTTCAGCTACTGAAAGCTTTGTCACATTCCTCTGCCAGCTAGACGGATGTATGTCATGAGAATGGTCTAGTGGCACTTGTCAGACAAAGCATTGATGCTGTGCGATAAGATACAAGCCATCAGTGCACAAATCAATGGCAGACGTGGCTGCCTGCAAGCTTGGATAGCAAGCTCTGCTGTGCTCTGACAGCATAGACTTTGCACAAGACACGGCTAGGCTGAAGGACCGATGACAGTGTCTCTCACACAGCACATCAAAGCTGCTTTGGCATGCGGTCCTTAGAGAGCCCATGCTTCTCAGCACTTTGCGAGAGTCAGCCCTAATACTAGTATGGGTGGTGAGGAGAGCCAACTTTGACTGCTTGAGGTGCTTCAACCAATGTGGAGGCCAGGAAGTTTACCTTGATTGCTTTGATGGAGGAGGGCAGAACCTTGCTGTTGCTGTCCAGCAGAGTGCCGTCCATGTCCAGAGCTAGCAGCCGGATATCACTGATCCATTTGGCATGCCTGCCCCGTGTCCCTGCACTGAATTCGATATCAAATCAACGAGCTTTTTGTGCAGCACAGCATGGCAGACCGCAGCATAGCACAGTACAGCACGGTACAACAACGCCCAGCGCAGCCCATTGCAGCCTAGCCCAGCCCAGCCCAGCCTGGCGCAGACCCAGCACAGCACAGCACGACCCAGCACAGCACAGCACGGCACAGCACAGCACAGCACAGCACAGCACAGCACAGCACATCACAGCACAGAGCAGCACAGCAGAGCACAGAGCAGCACAGCACAGCACAGTGCAGCATAGCAGAGCAGAGCGCAGCACAGCACAGCTCAGCAGAGCAGAGCGCAGTACAGCGCGGTGCAGTATGGCAGGGCATAGCAAGGCATGGTTTCAAGAGGCACAGCAAGGCAGGCATGTACGGGCAACACCAGCTGTACAAGAGTTCACTTTGCTGGAACAGGCATTCTACACAGTCAGGCTGGACACCACAGACTGTGCTGACAGTACTAGGAATGGCTATGCATGGCTGCATGCACAGCCAACACTGCTCAACTTCAAATGCATGTTCATTAATAAGTTTGGACCATGTGGCTGTGTGGTGCTGAGAAAGGGCTGAAGCAGAGGACAGGAGTTGAAGTGTCGGGCAGTACAGACTCAGTGTAGGCAACATCGACAGTATAGGCAATACAAGCATAGACATACAGGCTGAAATGTGGGCAGCATAGGCTGCTAACACATTCAGAGGGTGACATTGGCGGAAATCACTTGTGCTGCTACTGCTGCTACTGCTGCTACTGCTGCTGCTGCTACCGCTGGTGGAAGCTTCTTCAGCAAGCCCAGTAAGACCCATCCGAGGGGAGCTTTCGGCACTCCCACTGCTGCCCTGCTCCTCTTCATCATGAGTCCTCTTTTCAGCACTGCCAATGAGCCCGACACCCTACATCATGGCACAGTCAGGGTTCCTTGCCTCTGGCATGCTGCTTGTTTGTACTTATCTTCTTCTTGTATGTATGCCTCTACATTTTAACCGCTTTACAGTTGAACCGCCAGTTGTTGATGTTTGCAGATGGAGCAGTGCTTGCACAGACCTTCCTGCTGCATCAAAGCTCATGCCACAGCTGCTACGTCATCATCACATGTTGTGTTGCAACTTCTTCGTCTTCTTCTTCCTGCGCTCTGACAGCCATCATGTAAGAGGCTCTGAAGCATGAACTAGTGACACAATGTGCTTGTGTCTTTTGCTGAACTTGCACTCATGTGATATACTCATAAATGACACTCATACACACAGCCTGGCATGTGTCTGTTGAGGACAACAGGTGGCAAACCTTCCAAGTAAGGCTTTGCAGGAGGTCCTGCTCCTGCTGTGCCATTGAGTCTGACTCTTCTTCTCCCACCTCATGGTCATGCCCCAGCAGATGTAACAAGCCGTGCAGGAGCAGGATGCGACACTCATCTTGCAAGCTGTGCCTTCAATATGACAAGCCAAGGAATTTGTGTGTGTCTTCAACAGGCACACATAGCAACCACACAGCAAATAAGAAGAACAGCTGTCTGAGACAAGCTGCCAAGGTGTCCAAGGTGGGAAGGGGTATGCAGCTCTATACAAACTGGCAACATCTTTTCTCCAGCATAACGCATTGCAGCGAAACTAAGCTGGTGGCATTGTGTACACCAAGCTTACAGTGTAGCAAGATGTTACTGGTGGCAAAATATTTGGGAAGTTCTTGGAAAGTGATGAACTCAGGTTGAATTGCGGTCTCTTGCAGGAGGAAATACCAATATGCTACAGACCTGCTGTTGTACTGAACGGCAGCATGCATTTGTGGGCTGTGAAGGCCTACCCTTGCTCACATGCTTGTCTGTGAGCAGTGTCTAGGGAGATGATAATGTCTCCTAAGGCCAAGGGGGTGTCTGGGATGAGATCATCCCAGTCTGTGGCTGGAAAGGACAGTACATCTGTGGCTGCAGCTTTGCCACGCCACTCCTGATTCAGCTGAGTGATGTAGGCATCATCACACAGCACGATCGACAGCTCCACAGAACCTGCAAGCCAGAAGGCAGCATGAGTCAAGTCCCTGGCGGAGGCAGTTCAGCAATGGAAGCATGGGGTTCACACATTAGCAGGTCCAGAAAGTGCAATAATCGGCTTGCAGCAATGGTGCAGTACTTGGGCCAATGAGTACCGGAATTTGGAACGCATGACTGGATTGAAAAGCAACACTACAGCCAGGAAAGTCATGTCTGGGACCTACAGCATTGCTCTGGATCTAGTACGCCTTGCTTGAGCGCCTGCTGCATCAGGCTACTCCCATCCAAGCGCAGTGCACCTGCTAGCTGATCAGTTGCCTGTCTGCAGGAACGACACCTTTCAACTTTGTATAGACGTCTAGTAAGCATCATCTTCCATGTTGCATGCGATTGTACCTATCAAGAACTTGATTGCTGCCCTCGACCATGATATCCACCTCGATGCTCTCACTTGGGGTCACTAAGGCTGCATAGCTACTACACGTGCGGCCGAAAATGGATTGCGGGACCACTGTGGCTTCACATGCCTTTCTTGATCGTTTTGGACCAAAGTGCCTGTACACTCTGCTCTGTACGGTGCCGACTTTGTGCGCGCAGGCATATCGAGCAGGTGTGGCTACACTTCGGAGACACTGCATCCACTTGGACGTTGCACGTAAAGCCTGCATGATGTCGAGGAGCAGGAAACTGAGGCGCTTTCACGGACGCCTTGCCACAGCGTATAGGCGCTGCTGTGCTGTGCAGCGCACTGCAGTAGTGGCTTCGGAGCAGGGACAAGTGCAGCAATACAAGGACATGTGACACAACCCTTACACAAAGGACGGCTTTAGAGGAGACTCTAGAGTTTCTGTTCGTCAGCAAAGATCAAGTGCAATAGGATCCTCAGGAGCAGAGTCATGTGTTGCACTACATGTATCTCCACAGAAGTTCGGGATTTGTCAAGGCCAGCATTCAACCATATGATGTATGCCAGTTGCTGTTGGCAGTAATTCAAGTCCTTTTCAAAGCTGAAGGCCTCTTCCAGAGCTTTGCTGATCATTGGAGGCAGCCATTTCAACCTCACAGACCCTCATGGGGGCTGCAAGTCACACTGGTCCTGACGCCAAGCTTGCAGCACCCTCAAGGCATGATGCCAACTTGTTTGAATGTGTTGCTGCTGCTCCACTCTTCTCTGCTTGAGATAATCTTCCGCTGAGCTGGCTTACAGCATTGCCACAAGTGTGCAACCATTGACAAGTATCCTGCCCCAAGACCAATACTTGTGTAAATAGAGCATGCAAGCTCAGAGCAACTTGTTGACCTTCACAGACTGTTGCAAACCAGCTGCATGCCGACGTGAGGGTTGCCTTCATCCTCGAAGCACCAGTCCTTGCCGTCCTGCTGGATAACAGAAAAGCCACTCTTTGCATAGAAACCCACTTTACCAGCTTGCGCATCAAGAACAAGCTTGTTGGCACCAAGCCTTTTGGCAATTGAGATCATTTTGTTCAGGATCAAAAGTCCAATGCCCTGTCCTCGGAATGACTCCAAGCAACAGATTCGGCCTAAAGAAAACACCATCTCAAGCGGGTAGGCAGGGCTGTTAGGTTCGCTTTCGCTGCCTGCTTTGTAAAGCTTCTGGTAAATTCGGCCAGCTGCGACTGCCTGGCACTCTCCACCTTGCAGGCTGGGATCAATTCGAGCAGCAACAGCTGTTGGCAGCTCGGCAACAAAGTGGATGGCTGCGTCTTTGTCTAGGTCGTCGAACTCGTTTTTGTACCCCTGCTCAATCTGGAATACCTATATTCTCACGCCATCTTACTTGACTTGGCGAGCCCTACCCAACAGCAGCGACAGGTTTTGACACGTACCCACCTGCGTCCTGATCGCAGCAGCGGCGTCGTAGAGATGTTGATCGGTCTGCCCCTGCCCGAAGTCCAAGCGTACCTCACTGTGGTCTATGCGCATTCTTTCTGAGGGGTGCTCGTGCTGAGTGTTAGGCCAGACGCCAGAAAACATCAGTTCAATCTTTACAAAGTGAAAGCAAATTCAGGGCAACTAAAAAACTAAGAAATTGTTTCTTTGAGCAGCAGCTGCAAAAAAGCAAACTTGAAGCGAATAGACAATCTAGTCTACAGGTCGTATGTCAGCAGAATGGCTAGCTTGTGGTCAAGACAAAGCAGAAGCTGCCAATAAGGCTGACATCAACACCTATTGGTGCACCATGTGACATTAATCTCTTGACATGCGTCAACAGTCTCAAATTAATAGAGAATGGCCACCTACCCTAGCAACAGCATATTGATTGACAGGTACATTTACCAGCATCAAGCAACAAGGACAGAGACACGGTACAAAGGCAAAACTCAGACCTCTACACTTCAAACTGACCATTCCAGGCAGCTGCATCATGGCTCAATCCCCTGCCGTTCGCTGTGACCTGTGGCATGCTCTGGTTGCCTTGCTTGGTATGCAAGTGAGGCAGAATCATGTCAGCAGAAGCTGAACCTGACAAGTGACCATTCTGGAAGTGTCTGTTCATGTTCATGTTGGCATGGCTGTGAGCATTGTACTGCCAAGGAGCCGCTTGTCCCTGCAAGATCAGCAAACAGACTCTGCATCTCTTCATCACACGATTTTTGGCAGACAAAGTTGGCAGTCCTGACATAGGGTGCGTGGCCAGTATGGCAAGGCTCAACAAGCGCTCACCCTTGCTGAAGTCAGCAGAGCCATGGCACTGGCAATTGAAAATATGGCTTAGCCAAAAATTGATGTGCTTGAGACCGTCCATCAGCAAGGCAGGACTAAGTGCCCCTATTGTACGCGCAACATTGTAAGTCTTACCGCAAAGAAGAACCTGCAGCTTGGGCCCGTTACTTTGAAGTCTCTCAAGTGCAAAGCAGCATTGCAGCATGGTCATGGTGAGCATAACTCACAACATAGCATGTTCGTAGCATGCACTCATAGCAGACAGACTTACATGGGAGGGACTGATGAGAGAAGCCTGGGACATGTGCATGCCATGCAAGGGCAGCTGGGGTAACAGGGTTCCAGGACTCAGGGCCATGCCATGCAGCCCTGGAGACAGACTCTGCCCCGTCGGAGTCACTGGTACTCTTTGACCTGCAGCACTCAGAATGCAGCGATTCAGACAAAGGGTAAGTCCTTGACACAATTGTTTCTGCTAGATCTGTAGCCATACGTGATAGATCCAAGCGACCTGTGTCTGCACATCCAAATGTCTGTCTCAAGCTTACATACTAAGAGACAGTTAGCGACAGTAAGATACGTTTCCCATCCAGGGGCACAAAATCGACTAGAGTCACGCATACAGGAAAAGTTCTCAAAACAGCCCTTAGTGTACCGCTACGGTTGTTGTTTTGCCATTTATTTGCAGTGTAACGCTGATTTGAGAGCACACCTGCAAAACGAGCTTGGTTGGGAGGTGAGTCCTGCAGGATAGGGCTTTCCTGAGTCATCATCCCTGTGCCATCCTGCACTGCTGCTCCGTTGAGGGTCCCATTGGGGTGATGCCCATGGAAGACTTGCACATTGCCCATTGGTCCATTCGCCCAGTCTCTTTGATGAGAAGGATGACTTTGTTGCTGAAGGGCAGCCAGCTGCTGATCAGCCTCCATTTGCATCTGAATCTGCACTTGGTACACCAAATGGTCTCATTGCATCCCAATTATGTTCCAGCCTAGTTGCAAAGAACACCAGGTAGGGAATGCCAGTACTAAGTGTAGTTACTTGGATTGCCTGCAGCATGAAGCACAAGCATGCCATCCTAAGGCCAGCAGAATGTCAGCCTGAAAGGTACAGCATGCAGCTTAGTCAGCTTGGCATGCAATGCAGCTCAGAACAAGCTCATAGACTGACTGGAATGCAGGATGATCACACTGCTGTAATCAGCAGCCTGCATCGTGGCAAAATCTCTTTCCAAAAGTTTTTCATGAACTTTGGGATGGACAATTTGCTGCCTTACAAAGGCATTGTCAAAAGTGATCACACAACAATCCAAAATACAGGAAGTGGCATATGTCACTGTGGGCGCCACCAAATGTTGCATGCAGCTTTGCCTCACATGTGCACTGAGTTGGATCATCACATGTGAAATGAGGCTGCATGCAAAAATTGGTAGCGCACATTGTAATACATGCCACTTCCTGCATTCATGATGGGGCGCTTGCTCTCAGGCATCAGCTTTCAAGCACTGCAGTGTGTCTTGGTGTCAAGGACAGCATGCGGACCTGAGGTGTTGTTTGTTCTGGCAGCATGTGGCCTGCCTGTAGCAGATTTTGACTGCTCTGCTCTGGGAGCATTTGGGGAATCTGCATGGAGGGGTGGGGGGGCAGGGCTAGGGGTGGGGTGTCAAGATGCAGGCCCATATGACGCAGGACCTCGTCATCTCCATGAATCTTGAAAGGTGAACTGCATTGACAGAGCATTCTAAGGGAAGCTTCTTCATCACATCTTCACTGCAGTGCATGTTGCATTGTGGGCAGAGTCATAAAGCAAGTGCACAGTCTTACAGTAGCTTTGCTGATGCAACCGGACAACCGGACAGAGAGCAAACATTGTATGAGGTAAACTTGGCAGTCAGGTCAAACCCAGTCAGCAGGACGAGTCTGCATACAGTACAGTGCATAGTACATCAGTGGCATAGCAGATTGTGCATTCAGCAACAAACCTGTGAAAGTCAAAGTGGGCATGGCGCGAGTCATCGGAGATCTGTATCTCGACATGTGACTCTGCGTTGGCCTGCACCAAAGTTAGTGTCAAGGTCACATCAGAGCACAATGGACGTTCCTGAGCATAGACAGTTTCACATACTTGGCTAACTATGACCATGCTATGTTAGTAGTACAGAAACTCCTGTGTGGCAGTTACAAAGTGTGATATGCTCATGGCAGATAAGCAACAGATCTTGATGCAGCTTGAGGATCACAGTACAGATTACTGGCAGGAACTTTGCTGCAAATGACAAAATGGGCTAACCTGTATGAGGATGAAGGGCAGCTGTAGGGCGGTAGGGCCCTTTTGAGCCTCCTTGTTGCGAGCAGCAAGCACCTCTACAGGTAGGTCTCTGTTGCGCTTGATGAGGTTGCGTAGGGCTGTCTGTGTCTTCAGCAGTTCCTGCATGCCAATCAGCAGAGCAGCCCTCAGCAATGCAATGTAGAGCCTTGCAGGATGAGACAAGCTGAGACATATACAGAAGAGTTTTGCTGAAGTTGGGGTCCAGAGAGGTGAGCATGGACTACTCTTTCTGATCAAGCACATATCTGGAAGAGAGCTACTCAAACTCATCCTACCAATCTACATATAAAGTTTCCAGCAAGCAGCTATGCCAAGCAGCAGTGATTGCAGCACCGGTGGCGTTGTAGAAGCAAATGCAGGAGCAAGTGCTTCCCCTCAATATCTTCGATGCTGCATTACTGCCTTCTGTTGTGATGCCGATGCTGTTGAGTGCCCAAAGCAGTATACATGAGCAATCATCTGCATGAGCCTGATTGCAGCTTGTTGGAGGCAGATTGACTAGCCCATCAGCTGACCTGCAGGTAGTTCTGCTGCTTGTCAATTTGAGCATTGAGGCCAATCTTCTCAGCTCTAGTGCGTTCAACTATGTTTCCATGCCCACTGGGCAGGCCATGCCAAAGGATTTCCTTCTTGGATCTGGAGATGATCTCCATGGCAATCAGCACATTGAGGGCATCATAAACACGCCGCCGAATATTCTTCTCGTCATACTGGGTGCCTCCCGGAGACCCTAAAAAGCAGACAAATCATAGCCTTGAATGCAGCATCTGTGCATGACACAAATTTCCGCCCGTGTTGATAGTGAAATCAGAACAAATGCAGTGCCACAAGAGCTGCTGCAGTGTGAGGTACCCAAGACAGCAGTACAGTGTGGCATTCTAGATGCAAAGGACCATGTCGCATGCCTGTTTTGCAAGGCAGCACTGCCCAATCTCTCAGATGAGATGATGACAAGATCCTGACTGTTGGCAGTATGATCATACAGGTTGAGCAACTTGTGTGCACATGTGTGTGCAGGACTGTCACCCATCACGCCAAAGGCGCGTTGCCCCATGGCATGGGTGGGTCTGCTGCGTTCAAGGCAGCATTCTGTGAGACAACTGCGCCAGTTAGAGACAAGTGTTACACACATGGGCTGGAGAAAACTTTGAGGTGAGATGTACCTGTCCCCATGCATGTGACCAGCAGACACATCTGTGCACTCGTGAAAATCAGTACCAAGTCAAGAACAGGTTGCAGATGCTAAGCAAAGCACTTGACATACAGATTGAGCCATGCAATCTCCACCATGCACAAAGGTATAACATGATAAGCCTGGTTTGCATTGGCAAATTGGAAGCACAGAGGGGTGGACAGCAGGACAGCTATCTAGGCAGGCTTTGAAGATATCAGAAACGCTAGATTCTGACCTGTGCCTTCGACATTGCCAAACTCACTGACAAGCTCGTCAGCTACTTCATTGTAAGTGGTACGTTGTTTACTTTCCACCTTCTCGCAGACTTGATTTGCCAAAGCCTGTATCAGTGCCGCCAGCAAATGAGTTGACGGGCGGCCATACCAGCATTGATGCACATGCATGATGACTGTTGTGCTGACACACCTGTTGTAATAAGGGCTGCATAGAGGCAAGTGGAACCTACAGAAACTGAATGAATGCATACATGGTCAGACAAAGTAGGCAGCAAGACAAATGCAACCTATGTTGCAGATGATGCGGAATTGCTGCCTAGCTTTGTGACTGCTGAGCAACAAGATTTTGAATGACAAAGCCCACACTAGCTATTACAAGTTGATAAGACTGAAATGCAGCACTGAGAGCAGAACCAAGCTAGCGGGCAGGCATCTTTTGGCAGGTAAGATGCTTGTACTGCTGATGAGTGTGTCTGTGCAAGCTGTTGATCATACCTTCATGCTAAAGTGTCTCAGGCCTTTGCCACTATTGCGCCCAGTGGGTGCTGGATCGCCGCCAGAGTTGGAACCTCTGCAGGGTCTTACGCTGTACCCGCAAATTAACATCAGTCCCAACTGCCGTTGTGAATTGTCACAACATTCAAAATAAGACAAAACCATGTCAAACAGACAGAGCTTGCAGGAGTATCGGCAACGGCTTTACCTCTTGTTGCGTGCAGGCTTGGTCGGTGGCGTAGTTGCTGCGCTGCTTGGCCCTGCTTCCAGGCTGGGGCTGCCTGAGGCTGTCTGGGCTGTCTCTGCAGACTGCATGCGCTGACGTGTAGCCTCTGCTGCTTCAGCAGCTTTGGCTGCTGCTATGCTGGCTGCTTCTAGCAACCTATCCCCTGCATGGCAGCAGCAACCAGGTAGGGCATGTGCTTGTTTCAGCAGAGGACAAACAATTGGATCCTTGCTGAATGGCCGAGTTTGTAACACGCAAAGTTTCGGGGTTTGCGCTGTCGTGTATGCACTGGCTGTCGCTGTACACCTGGTTGTCTTCTCACATTGTGGTCCTTGTCTACAGTCTGGTGCAAGAACAGGAACTAGACATGCAGGTAGTCCTTGTGAGTCAACTGACCTTGTTGCATTGATGCTACAGAAGGCTGAGGCTCCAGAAGAGCCATTGGAAGGTGAGATGGATAAAAATCTGGACCACCCTCAGCAATTGTGTTCCACTCCTCTGCATTGTATTCAAGCTCAGCGAATGGCTTGTGGCATACGCCTGGTGAAGAGTGACTGTGCAGGACACTCTGGCCGTAAAAAAAACACAGGTATGCCCACCTTGCACTCTGACCCCAGGAAGCTGACCATTTGCATCTATGATTCCAATTTCTGAAGCAAAACCATGCATGCCCTACATAGGTCAATTTCTTGATCACCATGGTAGCAGGGAGAGGCTGCCGCGTCTACTGACATGGCATTGTGATCTTACAGTACAAGCTTGTCTAAAGTTTGGGAGGCACATAATGCGGAGGTGAAGGTCGAAGTGGCTTGATCAGCGTGATTTTGCAACATGAATGGAGTGCAAAAGGACATGCAATCAAACATGACGACACACGCTGCTATACCGTGTCATGCATGTCCTGCAGAAACTCGTCGTGTAACGAGCTGTATCCTGCATCTGAGTGCAGCGCGCCATAGTGCTGAGCCATAGCAGCATCCATGACGCCGTACAAAGGCGGTGGGGTAGGCGACAGCGCCAGTTGCTTGTGTGCAAAGCTACAAGTGGAGCCGATCCATAGACACTTGGCGACGACAACCAGCAAGCGCTGAAAGCTCAAACGGGGCTACGCGTTGTACATACTGCTTCTTCTATGAGATCGACGTATTGCTTTTCCGCGATTACTCAGCTGCCTAAACATAGTATAGATCGCGTGTTTGCAGCCGCACCGCTGCTTGTGCATGCAGAGAAGCAATCAAGGTCGATTGGAGGCACGCGGGACTGATGTTTGAACAATCAGCCGCAGGTTTTCACCGGCTCAATAGATCTCAGCAGACTGGCAAAGACTCTCACCCTTCCACTTAATGCAGCTTTGGAATCCTTGCCGCTTCTTAGGGCAAAGGGCGATATCAGCTCAGCTTGCCCTGGTAGGTCCTAGGGCGTTGCATCATTTTGGCTGCTTGGGGCAGCCACCACTGAATAGGCGCATTGGCAGAAATAATGGAGGCTTACCCAAGCAGCCCTGTGGCTACACGGCTAGTGAGAATGTTGCAGCTTCAGCTGGGACGGGGTAGGAGGCCATCCTAGGATGGGAGGCTAGCCTCCTCCTGTAAGACTATGTACTGTAGGTTTTTGTCTTCCATCAATACTCTAGGCGATACCCGGTGCACATCCAGGTTGCGCTTGAGATGTCCCCTTCAGTCATTATGTTTCATCAAACAACAGCTTAGACGAGGCGGCACTGCATGTCTTCAATAACACATTACCAGCAGACTTTACACATAATCTGTAGCTTCCTGACGTCAGTACAACAGTGACAACGAAGTAAACGTACTCGTTTTATTTCTGCATGTCGACAGGCTCTTCCAAAGTAAGTTTGTTGACAGGCTCTTGTATAGGCTTTATGCTGGTAAGTGCTATTTTGCCTTGCCCATAACCTCAAGCACATTGGTCCAGGACTAGTCAATCGATACACTCACCCAAAGATACATCGGATGTTGCATATTTGTGTTGCAGTGACCCCAGCAATGTACGGGCGTCACAGTGCATACCTGTTCCAATATGCTGCCAATGACCATTAAAAGGTTTGGCCATACGTATCAGTACCAATACAGACTCCAGCATGATACACAAGAGGTGTGCGTGTAAAAGCAGCATGAACTTAAGCCACTCAAGAGCCATTCTTTTCTAGACCATTGGAAGTTTGAGTTCCCAGCTCAGCGTGCTCGGGCGTTATGTCAACCCCGCCTTGGCAACTCAATGTTCCGCTTTCCAATGCTCGGAGCTCGCCAGACGCTGACTCAGGAATTGCTGAGACACCTGTGTAGCCGCCACAAACTTTTAAAGCAACGTGGCCACATCTGCTCGCAGGTCCTGAATGTGTTGGACAGAGAGCATGCAATGCCAACTCCAACTCCAGGCACAAAACTACAGACACAGTCAATCAAGCATTTGAGTGCACATCCAGTATGAGGGTGAGACACAAGCCTTGTTTGCTTGCCTGCGTTTGAAGCATTCTTCAAAGGAGATGTCCTATCCCTCTTGCTGCTGTCTCTCTTTAGTGCCATGGACCCTCTGATAGCAGCTGGGGAGGGCAGCTTGTCTGAGCCCCCACTTCCTGACCCATGGGTCCCAGGTTGCATCAGAGCCTGAGATACTGCATGATGCGCCACGTCTGCTGGAATGGAGGTGGCATTGCTGATGGCTCTGGCAATCCTGAGACTCTGTGGGACAGTGAAGGAATCCATGGTTGCTCCTAGCGTCAAGGGACCCCCAAGAGATGCAGCCTGAGGGACACATCCTAGTTCAGGCTATTGAGCTGTCAAGAGACTGCTGAGGAAGAAACAGCACCTGGGTTGAAAGCTGTGTCTCAAATGCATGAAGGTCAAAGCTGACTGAGTTGTTCTGCAACAGGCACAAGGTTTCAAAAGGGACACTACCTGCGCCAACGCACAGCACAGCCATGATGACTTCCTGTGTTGACCACTTGCAAGATACAAATGAATAAAGCTTCCAACTGGCACTGTATGGATCAATTCCTACAGTGACACTGTGCAAGGTTCCAAGTGAGAGGCTCCAGACAACAGGAGTGTTGTGAAGTAAAGCAGCTTGCAGCACCGCAGTGACTCACAACAGTGACAAGCCTGGCCGACAGCTTACTGAAGAGAGGTTGTCAAGCCCAGTGCCCATAGAGTCCACCCTAGCAAAAGGGGACTTGCTGCCCCCCTCCCCATCAAGGGGTGAGAATGGGGTCATTGGGGTAGCGTAGGTCCCCCCACGCAGGTCCAGCTGCTTCTGCATTTGGGAGGGCAGCTCCTGTGCTTTGTGGCCCTTCACATCCAAGGGAATGCGCTCCTCTGCCATGGTGCCATCGGGCTTGGGTGTCAGCTCTATCAGGGTGTGCAAGGGAATCTCCAGCCTGGGGATGTCCTGCAGCAAGCACTCCACTATCACCAATGCTTGCCATACTGCTGTTCATGCTTGGCGCAAGCAAGGCAAAAGCTGTTTTGCACATGATCACTGGGGCATTGCGTATTTGTACTTACCAGCATGTCAACAAGCACACTCTGGTGCGAGCTGTGCTGGGTATTTGCAGTTGAGGACAAAACATGGAGGTAACAGTCTTTCAATAAAGCACAAAGGGACAGCTAGGGCCAGGTCAGCTGCCACACATGCATTACTCAGCAAAACCTGTTGAGAAAGAAGGAACAAACCAGTGGACCAACACATGGGGCAGCCAAGGAAGGAATGCCAAAAAGACAGACCTTGAGGGGGATCTTGTTGAAGTAGCCATACAATGCTCGCAGAACTGCCTGGTGAGCAACAATGCAGACACACTCGCGTTCCCGTTCAATCTCAATGATGACCGGCTCCAGCCTCTGAATGACGTCAAGATAGCTTTCCCCACTTGGATACCTACATGATGGTTAACATGTCAGTCACGACTGCATCACTGCAAGTAGTCCTTTGCACAATTGACACCATTAGAGTACACCGTTATGGATGCAAAGCGCTTGTCAAACATGTATGTTGCAAGGCTCTGTAAAAGGTTGGTGTTCTGGTAGCAATAGTTGCACATGTTCTGCAAGTTGTCCAGGAAGTCGGCATGGCAGCGCTGCCATCCTTGACAACACCTGTCCAGCCAAGCTGTCAATGCGGATGGCAGCTTCACTCTATTATGCATTGCCACAGAGCAATTTGCACAGTACCCACCACGCTGCATGTGCTTATGAATGTCCATCTGATTGCAGCATGAGAGCAAGCCATGCCCCAGACAGGATGTCACATAGTATGCAGTTGCTAGATTGAAGGGAGGAGTAATGCAACGCATGGCAGTGTTGGGCGAAGGAGCCACACCTGTACTTGAGCTTGTCTGCCTTTCTGGCTGCATACTCCTGGGGCATCTGCTGCTCAATGTCCTCATATGTCCAACCGTCAAAGATACCTGCCTGGATTTCGTCCAGCATCTGCAGACGTGACCAACCATGGTGACAAACTCAGCAAGCAAACAGCTGGTTGATGCACCACGAGGACGGCACACAATGTCTGTGATGTCCAGCCCTTAGAGTACTTGGGGTTTGCATATGCAGGACCCTGCTTATGTAAAGAACTGCGCAAACAAACCACAAACCACGGCAGTGTGTACACCCTGAGGAGCCTCAGGTCAGTGAAGGGATCAGTATTGGAGCTTGTGGACATTCCAGGCTTTGCCGGGAAAGTAGTGAGGCAAGCCTTTGTAGACAAGGCTTTGGGAACAGATACCTTCCAGCGCAGCTTGGGAAAGGGCAAGTGCTCTGCTGTCTGGATGGTGCGCCTCAGCGTTGATGTCCAGACAGACACCGGCATAGTCTGACCATCACTTGTCTGCAGTCAGCATGTTGTTTGCTCACTGCATGCAGCATTTGTCATAGACCAGTGACCCCTGATGCCCTCCTGAGTCAAGCGTTGACACAGACATGACTTCCTCTAGGTGTCATTGCAGGTGCTTCTCAAGTTTGAAGGTACAGGATGTTGCCAGCGTATATCCAAACGCCGCTTGCAAACTTTCAGCAACCAATGTCAGTATGCTTCGGCCATGAGCCAGATGTAGAGCAGCAGCAGACAACTACAGACTTGGCTGGGGCACTCAGCTACTGCATAAAATATGTTGGTGTACCCAAGAAACAAAGGTCGATGCCTCAGTCCATCCAGTGGGTATGGCTGATCTGCAACTCACCAGGGGCACTCTGTCCACCATCAGGTCTGGCAGCAGCTTGGCATATACCTGCCCCTGGGGACTGATGTTGCTATCGCCACCAATCTTAGCAAACATGTTGTATTCACTCTCCCCATGCCTTGAAAACCAGATCTTACGCATGCGTGCCACACCAGCCTTGCAGATCTGCAGCACAACAAACCACTCTTCGACTGGACTTGCATCAATTCCCAATGACTGACAAAACAGCTTTGAGCTGAACGTGATTCTTTGTTACAGCAGTGTCAGCTGCAAGATACGTTCCAGCCTATCTGATGCACCAGCAAACATCCTGACGTACTCATGCAAGACGCATGCAGCACCAACAGCACCCATGCATGCACCCCACACTGATGCACCTGTGAGGTGTTCACAGCTGAGCTTGATCTGGAGACATAATCAAACAGCATGATTACATAGCCGGTGCCACCAAAAGAGGAAAGTATCCAACACTGTAGGTGCAGGAATGTGAGCATGTCCTCAGGGATATGCTCAGCCAAAAGCAAGCTTGGGCCAGAGGCAGCATGCAACAAGATGACAGCGGCAAGTGACACATGGGGTGACCAGCTCAGCATTACCTGCATGAGAAAGAACACCATCTTTCCTGGAATGTACCCGCTGATCCTGTTCACGTCCATATACCCCTTGCCTGTCACCCTGCACGGCATGTGACCTGGCTTCAGACAATTGAGGCACACTGCAAAAAGCTCCATTGAGGGCTTGGCTAGTGCACGCTTTCTACGACTCATGGTTTCTGCAAGCTGTTTCTGCTCTTGTCTACTGAACTAAAAGCTACCTTGAGGACTCTTGGCAGGACTCAGACGCAATGAAGCATCAGATGAGGATGGCCCGTTGACAAAAGCACAGGTGCAGCATCTCAATGCGCACTGAGAAAACAATGCATGAAGACTATGCCAAGTCTTGAGGATATGCTTTTAACCATAGTGCATGCTAAAAGCAACTGGCAAAGGGCAGAGAAGGACATCAAACGAGTACCTAAATGACATTGCTCACGGCACGCATTTTCTGGCGGATGATACCCCACAACAGACCTACATGTCTATGAGCTTGATGTAGTGCAGTGATCGGTCGGTGATGGTCTCGTACACCTCTTCATACTTGGCAATGCGGTCCTGGAAGTCCTTCAGTGCCTGCAGAGATTGACAAGCAGACAATGCAGACAAGGCATGAGGCAAAATTATCCAGCGTGGATCCAGAAGATTGGGATGTTTGTGTTCCTAGACTACACATCTTGACACTGTGCACAAAGTACCACAGCAATGTGCATATGAAAAGCGCTTCTAATCAGTGTGGGCATATCCATTGCAGGTTGCCATGATCAAGACACCAATGTTGCCGCTAGTTACAACACTGACAGCTAGGATCGTTGAAATGTGGCACGTGCAAGTGTGTTGCAAAGATCGCAACAAAATGGGATAAGCTCCAACAAGCGGCAGCAGACCTCATCTGTGTTGATGTCCTTGTAGTCTGGGCTGTACATCATCTTATAGCGGTAGTTCTGCTCCAGAACTTGAGGGTCATTGCAGATCGACTCAATGTACAGGTATTGCCACTTGTTGTGAAAACGGTTTTTCTGCAAGACAACATTGCTCAGCCAGATCATGCATGTATGCCAGCTGTAGACAACCATGCACGCTGGCAGTGACATGACAGAACCACGCAAGGCAGCTTTGTGCTAGGTGTGACTGGCAACACGCAGAGAGTGTATGGTGTAAATAGCCTGCTGACAAGGGTGCGCGCACACATACTACAGTTGATGAGCAGCATCATTGGAAAAGGTTGTTTTGCAGTGAGATTGGCAAGCGCAAGATAAACATTGTTTTAGTGTTGATTATGCTCACACAAGGAGTATAGACATCTGATTGACACGCAGCGTCTAACAGACAATGCTGCTTTGGACTGCTGCTCAGGGCTCACCAGCTTCTCTCTGCGCTCTTCTGTTGAGTTTGTTGCATCAAAGATTGCCACCTGTGCCTCATCTGCAAAGTCAACAGCAATGCATGTGAGAGGTGTGAAGCACCTGCAACTTGGGACAATGCTGAAATACAAGGGCCGCATCCTGACGTGTGTGGCCCTTGCTGCTGAGGCAGCCAGCAACAGCTTATCAACAGACGAGAGACACCGTAAGTCAGGCCTACAGCAGTATGCTGCACAATCAGGTAAGCTTTATGTGTGCAGCAGCTCACAACAGCGTGTATTCATATAGACCAGGGTAGGACTAACCACATGCAGACGGACACCTGAAATGATCAGTGGGACATACAACAGCATATGGGTGTGCAGCTTGTACCTGTAGCCAGCCAGCTTTCCATGTCATCCAGAGCAGCAAACAGAGCCTGCTCACGAGCTTTCATACCAGCCTGTAAAAGATTGACAAAAACTTAGGCAATGGTGCTTTTGAATTCGCAGAAGGAAGAAACAGGCAAAGGTGTGTAGTGGCAAGCGGTGCAGAGAGACAGTCTACAGTGCCACACATCTGCCATGCAAGCACCAGGATGCAAGTACCAAAATGTTATGCATATTTTGAGGTGCAGCACTGCTTGCCACAAAAGTTACTCGTCTTCGTACCGTTACCCAAGCAGGAGCACGTACCGTGTTATTATGATCAAAGAAGGCTGCATCTTGCAAATCATCCCCTTTCTGCTTGCGGCGATACTGACCAACATTAAAATGTCTTGTGGTATGGCCCAGCCTGCGCTTACATTGGGAGGCAGATAAGAGGTGGCATGCCAGCTTGCAACAATAAGCTTGAATAAGCTCAGATAGCGCTGGGCTGTCTGCTCTATACTCACCAATTCAGGTAGCACATGAGCTTGTTGCACAGAAAGGTCTTGCCCCTGCCAGGCAACCCCACCAAAATAATGATCAGCTTCTGTCTATCTACTCTGTGAATTCGTTTGCTTTTTTGTGTGCTTATAGTACGCGGCTTGCCAAGGTCTGGCTGGGGCTCATCTGTGCTGGTACGGTCAGGACCAGTGATGTCTGATTGGGCCTCAGACTCATCCTCATCATCATCATCGCTGGCAGGTAAAATGATGTCTTTAAAATACACTGTGTACACAAGCAGACACTGTCAAGCCTAATTGTTGGCATTGCGTTCCTGATTATCTAGAGTAGCAAGCGCTCTGTGCACCGTGAGAACTATTCTCTGGCGACGTCCCGGGCATACTAGGCATCATCTGATCACCAAATTCCATAGAGCGAACAGTTGACGGCGAGTCCTCATCAGACCCGGTGTCAAGATCCCTCCTTTTGTGTCGTGTCTTGCCTTTGGAAAGTTTGCTGCGCCAAAACTCCCACATACCGACGGCGACAGGGCAGGTACCTGTAACAACCTACGTTACGCAAAGCCGATTCAGACAAGCTTTGGCAGTGCTGTTGCTACCGTTGAGATGCGAGCAACACGTGATAGGTTGCGCGATCGTCAGGCTTTTGCAGGCTGGTGATGGTGACAGCTGCAGCTTTCACGATGGCTTGCTGGGCGCAAAAAGTTTGACCAAAATTGGCAATTTTCGAATAAACTGTCTTCGTAAAAGAATAATCCATTCATTGATGGTTTTCACTTCTTCTTCTGTGACTGATGACACCAACTTAGGTCCTAACGATGATGCTTGCAACTTGAGTCTTTAATACTTAGAGTTGCTCATTCTTGTTGTCAAAGTTAAAAGCTAGCTAGCTGCAAATCCGTGATACTTCTCACATAAGGACAAGTACAGGCTGGACTGCTAACTGCAAGGAGGAGCACAGCAGCGCAGTATTCTTCAGAGTACAACGTCCTGAGCTCTGATGGTTAACAAGCCAGCAACAACTATGACACAACACATGCCTGATCTGGCTTGTCTGGGTGCATGAACGCTCCTATGCAATGTAGCCCTCTGGCTCGCATGACGATTGTGCAAAAGCAAGCACACGCTGTACTGCACTACACGCTTCTTAGTAGCGTGAGAAGCGATACGTCAGCTCTGGTATGCTTGCAGGGGTAAAAAATGCTGCTGTGTTTGCAACAATAACAGTAACTCAAATTGCGCCTTCAAGTCTGCATTCTCCTCATCAGCGGCATCATGACAAAACAAAGGGTCCCTGCTGCAAACATGCAACAGATGGTATGCCAGTAGGCGCATAACATCATGCTGTGAAGTGTAGCCTGGCGAGCACGTGTTGAAGGTCTGCCAGTAACGAAAGCCTTTTTGCCAAGGGCAGAACATCGCAAAATTAGTGCCATCGGTGCACACCAACATGGCAGGATGGTTTGAGTGCAGGAGACATCCCATGAGCTGTAACTGCGCTTGCAGTAAAACTGTTTCCATGTCCTGCAGTTCGCCAGGATGCTTCCAACTAAACAGCGTTCTGATCTGTTCTGGCCACAACAAATCCCCACAGGGCACCACAGCAGCATCTGCTCCGCCAGCAAACTTTGTTGCTCCACCTGTGCGTGTCGTGGAGGCAAAGCTCAATGCCTCTACCTCATTATGTGTGTCCAAGAACTGAAACCCGCCATCAGTGTCAAAGGGTACATGGAAGTTGCGTAGTGTTGCCTTAAAATGGCCAATAAGCTGGGGAAACTGAAACGCGTTGCAGGGCCCTAGACTTGGACTCAGAAGAGGAATAAACTGTTTTGCTCTCCAACTGCGAGGCCATCTTTTTGGGATAGGTCCGCAAGTACAGCCACAAATACCACTTTTCTGAAAAGTGAACTGCACAGCCATGTCTTGCCAACCTTCTACCTCCCAATGTTGCTTGTCAACAACCACAGACCACCCTGATATATGGCTGAAAGATGATACATCTCTGCTAACGCCTGCAAAACAGCAAGCCGGCAACTCATCACATCATCACATGGCTTGATGACGGGCTACCACCAAAGCAAGACAGCAGAGACTAACTTCTCATTCTTAGTGACAAGTACAGAGGTCACAGCTGGAGTTAGGCATGAAACACAGGCAAAACCATATTAAGCTTATACGTTGCATCTGCAGATTGGCAAGTGGAGGCTGCTAGCTTGGCTGCCGCCACGACAAAGCACGTCAGCTACAACAACTTGCGATGGTACTCGCAGGCATAAAATGTCTTCCGACGCCAGAATTTGTGCGCATTTCTGCTCTTGGAGTGGTCCGTCCTTACCTGAGTGGTGTGTCGTCGACATTGTGATGCAAGGCAACGCTGAAGCAGCCCGGCAAGTCGTCGCCGAGATAGCACCGTATATGAACGCATCAAACCATTGCATGTGTTCACATGCATGTGGATGTGCATGTGGACGGCAAATGAAGCTTGTTCCACGGCCTTGCTTCGAAAGTTCTTTACAGCCTGATCAATTCACTGCCCAGTAAAGGCTGCGTCTCCGGAGACGCTGCTCGCACATTGAACCAGCAATGCAACGAGTCCCCTTGTGACTCGCAAGTGCTGCCTCAATGCCCTGCGGGTGACCATGTACGCCCTCGAAGCGAGGCTATCCACCCTTCCCCACTTTCCAAGAAGCCGGCCAATCAGCAGAGTCCCGCAGCCCCAGCTGTTCCGCAGTCACTGCCCTGGCACAGCCCACGGCTGTAGATCAGCTCCGACTCAAGTGTCCTCCGAAGGAATACCTGCGCTTGCTCGCACAAGCAGAAGATCTGTATTGTTTGGCCTTTTTAGCACTCTTTCGTTGACTCAGAAGTCCGAACAGGCAATCGCTGGTTTGATCGATGAACAGCAAGCTGACCAAGTCTTTGTAACTGCAAACCAGTCTGTGGTGGCAATAGCAGATTACAAAACGAGTAACAGCAGTGAGATATCGGAGGGTACAGGAAGCGGATTCATTTGGGACACATATGGCCATGTTGTCACCAACTATCACTGTGTTGCAAAGCTTGCTACTGACAAGGCTGGCTCTCAGGTGCAGCTGCACCACTCTGAAACCTTGTCTGCATCACCCTGCTCATATTCTGCTTCACAACTAAAACAGCCTCATGATTGGCATGGCTGCTGCTTATGCCAGGTGACCAGAGTTGGGATGGTGTCATCCTCTGGCGAAACAATTGAGTATCCTGCATCGCTTGTGGGCACAGATGCCCAGCATGACATTGCTGTTCTCCTGGTGGATGCCCCTGAGCATGAGTTTTTACCAGTGCAAGTTGGCACATCTGCAAATTTGCGCACTGGGCAATCAGTGTATGCTATTGGCAATCCCCTTGGATACAGCAAAACATTGACAGCAGGGGTCGTCAGTGGTGTAAACAGAGCCATTCCATCGCCAGTGGGGACTAAGACGTACGGGGCAATCCAGGTAAACAACAACCTGCCGGCATTATCAATGCAGTAGGTTATAGCTGCACTGCTGTCCTAGAATGTACACCTTGAACAAAACCTGCTGTGAATTGGCTGGTTTGATGGTTTGCACCTTTGTTGAACTACTTGAACAGCTTGGCTTGAAAAAGCAATTTGTGGTAAAGTTCGTATACTAGTTGACAAGGTATTGACCGTATTGACCAAATATGTAAGGGAGCATGTCTTACTGCCAGGCAGCACCATTTACACTTGAACAGAGCACTTTCACTTTACTGCATCAAATCCTCCATCAAATACTCCATCCAAAACTACATCAGCTGTTGATTCTGCATTTTGATGGAGTGCTGTTGTTGCAGACTGATGCTGCTATAAGCGCTGGCAATTCTGGAGGGCCTCTCCTAGATTCCTCAGGTCGGGTGATTGGAATCAACACGGCAACTTTTACCAGGACAGGCACAGTGAGCCCTCCTCCCACATCTTGCTGGTTTCTGAAGCCTAATTGCAGAAGCATTGTTTGATTGATGTCCTTATCCTTGAACTGCCTCTGTGGGTTCTTCCCTCTGTCTATTTGCATTTTTGATGGTGTTCTGCTGTACAGGGACGCAGCAGCGGTGTCAATTTTGCGCTGCCCATTGACCTGGCAATGCAAGTCGTTCCCAATCTGATCATCTATGGGAACGCATCTGGCAAAGGTGTAAGAGGGGAGTGATGTGTTGGGTGAGCAATAGACACTGCACGTGGACAATATCTTGTGCACTATCACAATTTAGCACAAGCATCAAACTGCTCACTATAGTATGACATACATTGTACAGCTACATCTTTGCCAGATCTTGACAGACCACCAAAGATTCAACAGCCAGCTCCACCAAAGATTCCACAGCTGCAAAAAGCTCCTGGTATATGCTAAACGGTTGCATAAAAACTCTTTGCTCAAGGCAGCTTTTTACACACCAAACAGATGAGGGCTGTGAAGAAGTCTGATAATCACAGCCTTTAGTAGCCTGCAGTATAATCGACATACACTCAGCCCCTGCATGTTATCAGTGATGCTAGTACCCCATTGAATACTTCATGTAGCTTGTTTGCATGCGCATTAATACGTATTTGCGAAGCGTATCTGTGACGCTAGATGCCGTGTGCTGCAAGAGTGCAAACACAGACTGGTAAAACTTTTTGTTGCGTGGGGTTGGTATTTACAAGGGAGAATGGGTCGCGTGTGTGTTGACTTGAACTGTGTAACTGTCCAACTGTGCAACTGTCTGCTGATCACAAGATTATCTGCTATATGAATCAGCAAGGGACATAATAGTGTAAAGTGTAGCAATGTATCAGACTAAAGTACTATGTACAAGACTAAAGTATAGGTGAGTCAGCTGAATGCAAGACAAGGTCTAATTAGGCTGACGAAGAGTAAGGAACTGCATTTGAGATGGCAGATCACATGCAAGGACTATAGCCTAATTTGAACTCTGTAATTACTGATCAGGAGACGAATAACATGTACAGCTAACCTGCAGAGCTAATTGCTGCAGTGCTATAGCATATGCTGCGTGGTGTTTGATACTATTGCAGAGCTAACTGATGCTTATGTACATACTCTGCTTCACACTCAAAGCTTCGTCACATATCTGTATGCTGGTATCTGTAGCAACAGCTTTGTTTGCTACATGCTCCGAATTAGTTGGCTAATAAACAAATTCTCAAGATGGCTTGGTAAGATGCCTGGAAACATGGAAGAATGTAACGCTCAGTGAGGTTTGCTACAGGTTAGACTAATGATACAATGTCCCCAACTTGCACCTTCTGCATCCTTATACTAAGCAACTGATACAGTAGCAGCTACCCTGCCAAGAGCTTGATCAAATATTGCTGCTGTCATGGTCCATGGCTCACGGACATACACTTTTAACAACTTGTGAGCCAGTCAGCGAGGCCGGCTTTGGGATTTTATGACTTCCAGTTGATCACACATTGCATTGACTCTGTTGATCTCAGCTTTGCGAAGGAGTCTGGCATCACCTGCAAACACGCAATATGTCTGCTAACATGATTATACGGGTACCAACCTAGTGACAGCCGCTGTCAGCAATGCATTGATGCTAGTTATACAGACCAAGTGCAACTTTGGGCTCCTGATTGCACAAGTCCAAGTGGCATTGCAAGCGTGTTAGCTTTTGTATAGTTCATACCGGTCACTTGGACATTGTCTAGCTGTATGAGCTTCTGCGTAAGAGCCTCCCCCAGCTGCATGGCAACTTTGTGGGAGGTCGCTGGCGGCTGCTGATGCAATTGCTGCTGTAGCTGCTGAGCCTGCATCAATTGGCACATCATGCTAGCACTGTTGGGTATGTATTCAGTTATATTAGACTGCAAGGCGGAGGCCTGACAACAGAATAGAGGGTCAAATGTGGCGATCAGGGCACAGTTTACAGTTGAACAGACCTGGTCTGCAAGCTGGTTCACTTGTGTGGTGATCACTTCCACTTGTAGTCTCATTGAGTGCTGTTCCCGGACTTCCTGCAGCAAATCCAGTGCATTATCAATGATGCACATCAAGACAAATATTGACAGGTTGCCAGCATGAAGCTGCAACAATGATTGTGCCTGATTCACGCGTAGGCAGTTGCTCAGTGAGCTGCAGTGCTTGCACCTGTTGCACTGCTTGAGCTTGCTGCCGCTGTGTCAGTGCTTCCTGTTCCTGTGCAGCTTGAGCCTGAGCTTGATGTTCTCGGAATGCTGTTGTCTCTGCTATGTTCAGTTTAGCGCCATCCTTGATGCCAGCTTGAACAAGCATCACGCCATCCTGATGCTCACGTCCCCGAAACCTGTGACAAGAAATAGTTGTCCAGTGCGTCAAGAACTGGAGAACTGGGTGCTTGTGCTTAGCAAAGTGACTTACA